>JBAKGM010000139.1:645421-661275 GCA_037177215.1 Asparagus racemosus | reverse complement strand
AGGGGACAGGTGGTTAACCCCCCCCCCCCCCCCCCCCCCAAAAAAACCAACAAAATAATAATAATAAAAATAATAATGCAACATCTTGTAGCATAGTATGAAAATTAGTAAAGTATATTTAAATAAGCTTAAGCATTGGCCCTTCTAACAAATTTATCGAAGTAATGAAAGACCCAACATGCATAGCTACGGGGCCCATAGAGTAAAATTGAGGAAACCCAATTTTAGGCCCATCATGTATTCCTAACCTAATTAAACTAATTTGTTTGGTTAGACTAATTAAGTTAACTAACTAAAAGCCTCCTAATTTATAATTAAAGGCCCAACTTTAAAAAAACAAAAGAGAATGAAACAGAGTGTCTTCTAATTTTATTCAATATCTCGTACCATTGTATGAAAATTACTTAAGTATATTAGAAGAAGCTTAAGTATAGCAGGCCCCTTCCAACAAAGTAACCTAATTAATTAAAGACCCAACACACATAACTACAGGCCCATAGGGTAAAACTGACCGAACTAAGTTAAGGCCCAATAGCATGCAAAACTACAGCCCGATAATGTATAACTAACATAATTAAACTAATCTTTTTGGTCTGACTAATTAAGCTAATTAAAACCTAACCAATCTAATCTTTTTGGTTAGACCACTTAAGCTAATTAACTAAAAGCCTCACAATTTATAATTAAAGGCTCAACTTAAAAAAAAAAGAAAAGAAAAGAAAAGAGTTTCTTCAAAATTTATTCCTCATCAGCATCAAACAGAAAAAGGGAAAAAAGTCACTCATCCTCAAATTGCAATAAAATTTTTTCAATCTTTGAATTTATATTTTCGAATGGAAACAAATAAATTTGAGTTGAAGTAAGTATTTTTTTAGTGAAATAAATAAAACACATGTATAACTTGGATCATGAGCCCCTAAGATAAAATATTTAGCTCCACCTCTTCCAAAAACCCAAGTCTGCACATGTATTGCCTACGCTCCTGAGTGAACTAATTTGATTTTAATCAATATATTTGAGATCAAAATTCTTGGCTGATCATGTTCTACATAAGTTCATAAATCTCTTGCCAACCATTTTGATATTCCTCAGATCAAGTTCCTTTGTTGTAGCTTGAACCATCGAGTTGTCTCTCAAACGTATGCGTAGAACATGCAAGTATTAAATGAAACAAATTACCCAAAATAAGTACATCTAAGTTTTTATCCAACTTATTGCAGTTTATAAACAACCACAAGGGCGAGGAGCCAGAGCCAGAGCCATCCGTCCTAACAGTAACACGCCAGTTCCTCGTTGCAATGCTCGTCGAAGACGCATGGCAGTACTTCGGCCATCGTTTCCTGCACACCTACAGCTTGTTATACAAACACATCCACGCTACTCACCACTCCGTCGTAGCCCCCTACGCCTACGCCGCGCTCTACAAGAACCCCGCCGAGTTCTTCATCCTCGATGCCGCCGCCGGGTCCCTCGCCTTCGTCGTCTCCGGCATGACCCCTCGAACCGGAATCTACTTCTTCACGTTCGCGACCATCAAGACGGTTGATGTGCATAGTGGGCTTTGGTTGCCGTGGAATCCGCTGAGGCTTTTGTTTGGGAATAATAGTGCGTATCGTGATGTGCATCATCAGCTTAAAGGGAATAAGTATAATTTCTCGCAGCCGTTCTTCGTCGCTTGGTACAGGATTTTTAGGACCCACGTGGATTTCAGCGTTGTGGAGCGTAGAGGAGGGGGATTTGATGTTTGTCTGGTGAAGAGTAACTAGAGCAATTAATCATTTTTTTTCTTCTTCCTCCTTTTGAGGACAAGTATATGTATATGACGTACTATTTTTATGGAGGTCTTAGTGAGGGATGAGATATGAAATTAAACACATAACAGATACATAGCGATTTGATCTACTTGAGTTGGTATGTAAGGTTTGCTTCATCAGATGCTATAATTGAGTAGTTTAGTCAGTAATTCATGTATAATATTGTGATGTGACTTTTATACATCAATTTGAAATTCTAAATTCCTATGACTACTAGGAATACTTTATCAGATTCAGATCGGTTCTTTTTTATTTAATGAAAATGTGAAACCAACTTGATATTTTACATTAGAGACTAGTGACTACTTTAGGTATAAGTGTGTACGCTAGATCTATATGTATTCAAGTAAAACATATGTATATCATTTTTCATCATACCTATTGTTGAGAAATATTTAGGGACATACCACAATTTAATGAACCTTGAACAGAGGCTATGAGCCAATTTAACCAAAAAATTTCAAACTATTGGATATTGACCCAAAATCTAGTTAAACCTATCACTTATTTTAATCCTTTTCAATATGTGACTATACTCACAAATAAATATTCCAACACCCACAACAATCAAATAAGTCATATGAAATTATTATTATATTTAAGTAAATACTAGATGAAAATTCCTTTCAACCTTCTTTGGGAAAGAAGAAATCTCGAGCTTCATACACAAAAACAATCGATGCCAGTTGTCGTTGGCGAACCCGGTCACAGCCTAGCACGCCAAAATTCAAACTAATTGTCTTAGGCCGGCCCAACCACAATCCAGCACAAATTACACATTGGGGCCGTGTTGAATGGTCTGGGCTTCCGTTTCTATGTTTTAGAAACAAGTTTAATTAACATCCAGGGCTGGTTAATAAGCAAGTCCAATTAAATCCAATATGAGATCATACATACAAGTATTTTGTCCGTGCACACGGGTAAGTCTAACATGTAGAATAAGTAATATGGATTATGTAGGTGGAACTGAACATGCATAATTAGGTTTTAAGGATAGGAGTATAATTTGTTTAGATCTAATGTTTGGCCCCAACATATTTCATATTTAGAAGTTTGCACGTGCTTCCAAATTAAATTGAATATAATTTTTTTACACTATTGCTTCTTCTTTTCTATTTTCTATACATACTCATTTTTTATGGATATAAGCATACAAATAGCTTATACTAATGACTTATACCATATAAATTATTGAAAATTAGATAATCTGAATTGGATTTTTTTCTTTAAATTTGAAATTCAAAATAAGGGGTGTCTGATTGTTATTCAAAATTTAAAAATTCAAAGTTAGATAGTTTACCATCATTCCCTTTACAATATTCCTCTATTTATAATTCTAACAGAAAAAGAGAAAAAGAAAAGGTTGGCATGCTGAATGAGCTCATGGATATTTTTATTTAAAAATTTTAAATTTTAAATTAGATAGTTTAACAATTAAATTGTACTTTGCAATATCTCTCCTTACTTATAATATTTATAAAAATGGATATAAAAAATTTTGACACTCCATTTATGATTACAACACAAAGCTCTTAGATGTAGGACTTATGTAGATTTTGCTAGCTGGCAAGGTCATATGATGTTGATGGTTTAGTATGAGAATATTTGGATTTGATATGAACTAAAGAGTACATTGAGTTAAACTATGCAACATGAAGCAATCAAATAAAACATCTTCGTTATATGAGATAAAAGACATTCATATATTGATTTAATCTAAAATAATCTCACACTTAAACCTTAATTCTGTGATGTTTGCATTAGAATTTCAACTTATTAGAAAAATATATGTGATTTTAAAATATCCATAAAATATCTTAAGAATCCAAATATTTATTCCTCTGATAATCCTGAGAACCGATAAAATTTCAATCAAATTATTAAAAAAAGGATAAAGTAGGGCGAAATTGAGATAATATATTGGGTAAATTGTGTAAATAATTTGTTTATTTTTCAGATAGCAGGAAATATTTTAGTAATAGGAAAATTTTTTATTTAATAAATATTTATATGTTAAATATATTTTTATGGTGTCTTGTGTTCTATTAATATTTGAAAGGGAGACATGAGTGAACCAATAGCCCATCTTCACAAAAATCAATAAAGAGATTATATCAAATCAATAAATAATAAAAAAAATTAAAAATTCATCAAATAATATTTTAAGAGGAAGACCAATTCATCAACTTTTAAAAATAATTCAAGACAAGTGTAAGTTTGCATATATGATTTTAGGGTTAATTTTAGAAGACATCCCCCCTCAACTATGGTGAAAACTCCTCTAAACTATTTTAAATTGAGAAAAATTCCCTAAAGTTTAGACATATTATAGATAACCACATTCAACATTGAAAATTAGAGAAAATCCCTCAACTATAGGGTGTCTCACAAAATCCCCCTAATCTTTTACGCTTTTCTCATCATTCAGCATCATTTTAAAATATAAAATAACTAAAATATTCTTTTAAAATAAACACATTTAATTACAAAATATGCCCAATCAGTAAAAAAAACTATTTTCAATTTATAATATTTTTTCCCACTGATCAAATTAATCAATTTAAATATAAACGGTTGGAACTTTAAGGCACCTTCAGTACTATTGTATACATAACTTGCTTATTTCCATACTTTCTCTTATATTGGCACGTGATTACTACATTAAAATAAAGTAATTTCAATTCTATCCAGTGACAAACCAAGTCCGCTTGCTATGCAGAATTAAGATCAAAGAACGGAGAGGGTTTCATATTGACAATTTCTAAACTAACCCTCTAACCATACGTGTAGATCAGTAATTCATTCTTTAGGGTGTTTTCAAAGAATCTTTTACTCTTTCAATTCATTTCCAGAGCTACCAATTCTAACACATATAATACTCATGAGTACCAAATATGAAATAATTAGAAGACATAAACTTATTAAATTTTGATCCAATACTTTAAAACTTTTGATTCTTGCGTACTTACATGCATGTAATCTGAGTTATAATTTCAAAAAATACCATTTGTTTTTCGCACTAGATCTTTGAGAAACTATCTAATCTACAGGAAATATAATTAATTCTATTCTCTGACTTAAGTTTTCTTTCAATTATTGGCTACCAGTTCAAACATTCTACTGGACAAATTAATTTGAACGATAACGTGCATGCTTTCCAACTCAAAAAGTCAAAAACATATTTTTAATATTTAGTCTTCGGTCAGACATAAGCTTTACGGGGAGATATATATATATAGTCTCGTTAATTTCATCTTCTTCAAACTTCTACTTGAATAATTATTTGATTGTACTTAACTTGATTAGCAACCGCATTATCTTTTGAAAGTTTAAACTTATGGCATAACTTGACTGAGCTTTAATTAATTTGGAGGCTTAGTTTGATATTACACTATTAAATGTGATTTAGCCTTACTTTTCGTGAAATTATATGGCCATGCATTAATTATAAGCTTTATATATCATTAATGCTCTATCCTAATAATTGTACGCTTGAGCTGACTTTTATGGAAGATGCATTTTTGACTTTACGGTCAAACTTAAGCTCATAAAAGTCCTAAATTTCTTCTTAATTAATTTGGTTCGTCATTTTGGACTGGAACGAATCAAACTGCGTGCGGGCATCCAGCTGCATGCAGCACTATAAAAACAGAGTGGCCTCCGCTGCCTCCAAATCCTTCTCAGCGTCAAACATATAGATCAAAAAATAAGTTTTTTTTAAAAACATTTTTGATAAAGATAAGAAGAGCTAAATATAAAATCCAGATCCAATATGGCAATTGAGTTATCAGATGAGTTGTTGAGCACGCTTGTGCCCATTGTGGTATATTGGGTATTTTCAGGGATATACGGAGTTCTTGGTTACAACGAGAAGTGGCGGCTTCACACCAAGATTGAAGAAGACGAGAAGAACATTGCTTCTAGAAGACAGGTGCTCAAAGGCGTGCTTCTCCAGCAACTGGTCCAGGTCGTAGTGGCTTTCTCCATCCTGAAGGTATCGTGCATCGTTTAAATTTTAAGTTGCCTGTATTAATATTGTACATAAGGAAAACTATTGCTATCTCTTTATGGATATAAATTAAGAATTTACTAAGAATGAATCCTAAAGATAATAAAGTGCAATCGCACAGTGAAAAAAAAAACATAATTCCAATGGAAATATCAGAATCTACAGACTGCCCACGATTTCCAGAAATATTTTATTTTAGGTAAGAAAATACATATTGTATAACAGTGAATAATTTGGTAAACTCATCATTTAACTGTTTGTATATATAGGATATTAACTTCTACAACTTATCGCAAAGTTTAAGAATATTAAGAAATATTTCTAAAAATACAAATCCACATCTTAAAATATAGTGCACAACGTAGCAGTTTCATAATTTTTTTTAATAACTACTTATATTTCATTATCACAACAAAATGATAAGACATATATAGTTACATCATTTCATTAATTATCAGAACCTTTGAAAATGATAACATCAATTAATTTGAGTATTATCATCCCTGCAGTTGATGAGCGATGACAGCGGCACACCTCCCCCTCAACCTTCACTTATAGTAATGGCATGGCAGCTTCTCATCGCCATGGTGGTGCTCGACACATGGATATACTTCGGCCACCGATACATGCACATGAACAAGTTCCTATACAAACACATCCACGCCTACCACCACGGCCTCGTTGTGCCCTACGCCTTTGGTACCCTCTACAACAACCCCCTGGAGGGTCTCCTCATCGACACCATCGGAGGCTCCTTGGCATTCCTTCTCTCCGGGATGACCCCTCGGACCAGCATCTACTTCTTCACCTTCGCCACCATCAAGACCATCGACATGCACAGCTCGCTGTGGATGCCGTGGAACCCCCTCCAGTTCTTGTTCCACAACAACTGCGGTTTCCATGATGTTCACCATCAGTTGAAGGGGAATAAGCACAATTATTCACAGCCATTCTTCATATCGTGGGATAAGATACTTGGGACTTACTTGCCTTACACCGTTGTCGAGCGTCCGGCCGGAGGGTTCGAAGTCCGAACGGTCAAAAAATAAATCGATGGTCGGTTTCTCTTGGGGATAATATTGTATGCAGCGTTTAAGTGACATGTTAATTGTTTATAACTAGCTAGCAAAAGAACTCATCTACACATTAATTTGTTAATTAAAATAATATATTTTATTCTTTTCTATATAATTACTGGGAAGTAAAGGGCTGTTTAATTGGTCCGATACCAATTGTAGAGAAGGAATCGACCCCCTCTTTGGAAGTTGCCCAAATAGAAAGGGACCCCATTGGGACTTGCTTAAACATAAATAGACTGAAAACCAAATTTATATGACCAAAAATTTTAAGCTATAATGTATTGAGGCCACCTCTCTATTCAACTACGTACATTAATTGTTATATATAATGTGAGATTATACTCACACAAATATGCATGGTTCGCCATTTATAGCATCCAGGCAAGATTTGCAAATGAAAGACAATGAAAGAATACTTAAAATTTTTAATAAAAAATTTAGTAAAATCAGTCTCTGTACTCTTAGACAGAGTTTCGTTTTTCCATAGTGATAATCTTGATTCAATTTTACCCACACAAGGAATCGTTTTTGTGTAATTGGTTTATGTGCTTGACTGAATGTCTTCTTGGTCTCATCATAAGGATGTAAATAACTACATATTCTCGTTATTTTGATTTGGAGTGTAGACTAATTTTTTTTCCTTTTTCTCAATATTCCTCTCATCTCTACATGGCTATAACACGGGGAGTTACTATTCTATATATATTAATTTAATTTTAGTTGCATATAGAGTCTAATTTAGAAGTTGGCAAATAATACTGTAGAAGATTAGGTAATTTAGAGTACACATTCTAGCTGGATGGTCGATGTAATTAATCAGTTTAAATTTATACCGTTGGAACTTTAAGGCACCTTCAGTACTATTGTATACATAACTTGCTTATTTCCAAACTTAACCTTATATTGGCACATGATTACTAAACTAAAATAAAGTAATTTCAATTCTATCCAGTGAACGCCCAATATCCGCATGCTATGCAGAATTAAGATCAGAGAGCAGAGAGGGGGTTCATATTGACAATTTCTAAGCTAACCCTCTAACTAGCTAGATGCTTGTAGATCAGTGCTCCATTCCTTAGGGTGTTTTCATAGAATCTTTTACTCTTTCAATTCATTTCCAGAGCACAAAAGGAAAATTTGTACTAGTCTAACCTGATATCAAACTCTCTTAATCCTACAATACTATTTACTTATAGTTTTATATTAATTAAATAATGAACTTGAAAAACTGCCAATTCTAACACATATATTACTCATGAGTACCATACATGAAATAATCAGAAGACATAAACTTATTAAATATTGATCCAAGACTTTCAAACTTTTGATTCTTGCCTACTTCCATGCATGTAATCTGAGTTATAACTTCCTAAAATGCATCCATTTTGAGAAACTATCTACTCTACAAGAAATAACTCAAAAAAATTTCCTTTAATTATTGGATACTAGTTCAAACATTCTACTGGACAAATATTTAATTTGAAAGATAAACTTGTATGCTTTCCAGCTCAATAAGTCAAAAAAATACTTTTAATATTTAGTATTCGGTCAGACAAAGTTTACGGGAGATATACAAAGTTTACGGGGAGATATATATAGTTAGTTTCATCTTCTTGTTCAAACTTCTACTTGAATAACTAATTGATTGTACTTAAGTTGGTTAACAACCGTATATCTTTCGAAAGTTTAAACCTCTGGCTTATCTTGACTGAGCTTTAATTAATTTGGAGGCTTAGTTTCATAGTATTAAATGTGATTTATTCTTAGTTTTTGTGAAATTATTTGGCCATGCGTTAATTATAAGCTTTATATATCATTAATGCTCTATCCTAATTGTCCGCTTTTGCTGACTTTTATGGAAGATGCAGTTTTGACGCCGACTTTACGTTCTTAAGTTGTACTTAAGCTCACTTCTCTGAAAGATACAGTTTTAACGTCTTCATTCTTAAAATCTTAAGTTGACATTGAGCTGTTATATTTTTCATAATAATTTAATGAAAAGATCGCCATTATCTATTATTATATACGTAAAGTGAAGCAATATTACTAAAAATACATACTAACCAGCATTCATACACATTTCCAGGACAAAAATTATCCTGATATTTTCTATACGCAAAAGAAATTACGTACGCATACTGTGACGTGTATAAAGTTGCAAAATTTTTTTATTGGCTTTAAGATAATGCGGTATTGTGTTTGGTATGTGTCCTTAATAGGATGTAATATCTATATTTATTATTTAAGAAAAGCCACATTTTTTGGGTTGTGTGTCAAATTTTCATAAATTCCAGAAATACTCTTGGCATTTAAAACTCAAAATAAATATCTTCATACTTGCAATAAACAGCAAAATGCTCTCATTGTTGTTAATTGCCTTTCATTTCTTGTATCATGCACGCATCGCGTGCACCAAAATACTAGTGTCTTATTTAAAAAATTAATAAAAGGAAAAAATTACATTTTTTCTAGCTTTTTTTTCTGGAAAAAGGGAAATAGAGTAAAATATCATTTTATGGTGCGCATTTAAGTCTTTTCTCGTGCGAGGCCAGGACCAAATCAACGTCATGCCTATAGCCAACTTGAAAAGGACTTAGCTAACACCTCTAAAATCCCAAATTGCTAGCTACATCAATTATTTATATGATAGAGACCATGCATAATAAATTCCTAACAGCTGATGATTTTGATGCTTGTATTGCTCAACGGTCAGCAGCCAGACAATATTGATCGTTATCATTGTTCAAATCAAACTCATTCTAACAATTTAAAGAAACTCAATTTTTTATACAATTGTATTTAGCTTATCCTTATTTATGTCGTATCTTTCTGCCTAAAGATCTATAATTTCAGTTTTGGAATTCATTTCATAGGTTAAAATATATAATTCTTAATATATAATTCTTAATATTGTACATAAGGAAAACTATTGCTATCTCTTTATGGATATATATTAAGAATTTACTAAGAATGAATCCTAAAGATAATAAAGTGCAACGCACAGTGAAAAAAAAATACATAATTCCACTGGAAATATCAGAATCTACAGACTGCGCACGATTTCCGGAAATATTTTATTTTTGGTAAGAAAATACATATTGTATAACAGAGAATAATTTGGTAAACTCATCATTTAACTGTTTGTATATATAGGATATTAACTTCTACAACTTATCACAAAGTTTAAGAATATTAAGAAATATTTCTAAAAATACAAATCCAGATCTTAAAATATAGTGCACAACGTAGCAGTTTCATAATTTTTTTTAATAACTACTTATATTTCATTATCACAACGAAATGATAAGACATATACAGTTACATCATTTCATTAATTATCAGAACCTTTGACAATGATAACATCAATTAATTTGAGTATATCATCCCTGCAGTTGATGAGCGACGACAGCGGCACACCTCCCCCTCAACCTTCACTTATAGTGATGGCATGGCAGCTCCTCATCGCCATGGTGGTGCTCGACACATGGATATACTTCGGCCACCGATACATGCACATGAACAAGTTCCTATACAAACACATCCACGCCTACCACCACGGCCTCGTTGTGCCCTACGCCTTTGGTACCCTCTACAACAACCCCCTGGAGGGTCTCCTCATCGACACCATCGGAGGCTCCTTGGCATTCCTTCTCTCCGGGATGACCCCTCGGACCAGCATCTACTTCTTCACCTTCGCCACCATCAAGACCATCGACATGCACAGCTCGCTGTGGATGCCGTGGAACCCCCTCCAGTTCTTGTTCCACAACAACTGCGGTTTCCATGATGTTCACCATCAGTTGAAGGGGAATAAGCACAATTATTCACAGCCATTCTTCATATCGTGGGATAAGATACTTGGGACTTACTTGCCTTACACCGTTGTCGAGCGTCCGGCCGGAGGGTTCGAAGTCCGAACGGTCAAAAAATAAATCGATGGTCGGTTTCTCTTGGGGATAATATTGTATGCAGCGTTTAAGTGACATGTTAATTGTTTATAACTAGCTAGCAAAAGAACTCATCTACACATTAATTTGTTAATTAAAATAATATATTTTATTCTTTTCTATATAATTACTGGGAAGTAAAGGGCTGTTTAATTGGTCCGATACCAATTGTAGAGAAGGAATCGACCCCCTCTTTGGAAGTTGCCCAAATAGAAAGGGACCCCATTGGGACTTGCTTAAACATAAATAGACTGAAAACCAAATTTATATGACCAAAAATTTTAAGCTATAATGTATTGAGGCCACCTCTCTATTCAACTACGTACATTAATTGTTATATATAATGTGAGATTATACTCACACAAATATGCATGGTTCGCCATTTATAGCATCCAGGCAAGATTTGCAAATGAAAGACAATGAAAGAATACTTAAAATTTTTAATAAAAAATTTAGTAAAATCAGTCTCTGTACTCTTAGACAGAGTTTCGTTTTTCCATAGTGATAATCTTGATTCAATTTTACCCACACAAGGAATCGTTTTTGTGTAATTGGTTTATGTGCTTGACTGAATGTCTTCTTGGTCTCATCATAAGGATGTAAATAACTACATATTCTCGTTATTTTGATTTGGAGTGTAGACTAATTTTTTTTCCTTTTTCTCAATATTCCTCTCATCTCTACATGGCTATAACACGGGGAGTTACTATTCTATATATATTAATTTAATTTTAGTTGCATATAGAGTCTAATTTAGAAGTTGGCAAATAATACTGTAGAAGATTAGGTAATTTAGAGTACACATTCTAGCTGGATGGTCGATGTAATTAATCAGTTTAAATTTATACCGTTGGAACTTTAAGGCACCTTCAGTACTATTGTATACATAACTTGCTTATTTCCAAACTTAACCTTATATTGGCACATGATTACTAAACTAAAATAAAGTAATTTCAATTCTATCCAGTGAACGCCCAATATCCGCATGCTATGCAGAATTAAGATCAGAGAGCAGAGAGGGGGTTCATATTGACAATTTCTAAGCTAACCCTCTAACTAGCTAGATGCTTGTAGATCAGTGCTCCATTCCTTAGGGTGTTTTCATAGAATCTTTTACTCTTTCAATTCATTTCCAGAGCACAAAAGGAAAATTTGTACTAGTCTAACCTGATATCAAACTCTCTTAATCCTACAATACTATTTACTTATAGTTTTATATTAATTAAATAATGAACTTGAAAAACTGCCAATTCTAACACATATATTACTCATGAGTACCATACATGAAATAATCAGAAGACATAAACTTATTAAATATTGATCCAAGACTTTCAAACTTTTGATTCTTGCCTACTTCCATGCATGTAATCTGAGTTATAACTTCCTAAAATGCATCCATTTTGAGAAACTATCTACTCTACAAGAAATAACTCAAAAAAATTTCCTTTAATTATTGGATACTAGTTCAAACATTCTACTGGACAAATATTTAATTTGAAAGATAAACTTGTATGCTTTCCAGCTCAATAAGTCAAAAAAATACTTTTAATATTTAGTATTCGGTCAGACAAAGTTTACGGGAGATATACAAAGTTTACGGGGAGATATATATAGTTAGTTTCATCTTCTTGTTCAAACTTCTACTTGAATAACTAATTGATTGTACTTAAGTTGGTTAACAACCGTATATCTTTCGAAAGTTTAAACCTCTGGCTTATCTTGACTGAGCTTTAATTAATTTGGAGGCTTAGTTTCATAGTATTAAATGTGATTTATTCTTAGTTTTTGTGAAATTATTTGGCCATGCGTTAATTATAAGCTTTATATATCATTAATGCTCTATCCTAATTGTCCGCTTTTGCTGACTTTTATGGAAGATGCAGTTTTGACGCCGACTTTACGTTCTTAAGTTGTACTTAAGCTCACTTCTCTGAAAGATACAGTTTTAACGTCTTCATTCTTAAAATCTTAAGTTGACATTGAGCTGTTATATTTTTCATAATAATTTAATGAAAAGATCGCCATTATCTATTATTATATACGTAAAGTGAAGCAATATTACTAAAAATACATACTAACCAGCATTCATACACATTTCCAGGACAAAAATTATCCTGATATTTTCTATACGCAAAAGAAATTACGTACGCATACTGTGACGTGTATAAAGTTGCAAAATTTTTTTATTGGCTTTAAGATAATGCGGTATTGTGTTTGGTATGTGTCCTTAATAGGATGTAATATCTATATTTATTATTTAAGAAAAGCCACATTTTTTGGGTTGTGTGTCAAATTTTCATAAATTCCAGAAATACTCTTGGCATTTAAAACTCAAAATAAATATCTTCATACTTGCAATAAACAGCAAAATGCTCTCATTGTTGTTAATTGCCTTTCATTTCTTGTATCATGCACGCATCGCGTGCACCAAAATACTAGTGTCTTATTTAAAAAATTAATAAAAGGAAAAAATTACATTTTTTCTAGCTTTTTTTTCTGGAAAAAGGGAAATAGAGTAAAATATCATTTTATGGTGCGCATTTAAGTCTTTTCTCGTGCGAGGCCAGGACCAAATCAACGTCATGCCTATAGCCAACTTGAAAAGGACTTAGCTAACACCTCTAAAATCCCAAATTGCTAGCTACATCAATTATTTATATGATAGAGACCATGCATAATAAATTCCTAACAGCTGATGATTTTGATGCTTGTATTGCTCAACGGTCAGCAGCCAGACAATATTGATCGTTATCATTGTTCAAATCAAACTCATTCTAACAATTTAAAGAAACTCAAATTTTTATACAATTGTATTTAGCTTATCCTTATTTTTGTCGTATCTTTCTGCCTAAAGATCTATAATTTCAGTTTTGGAATTCATTTTATAGGTTACAATATATAATTTTGAATTAAAAAGTAACATAATCCCCACTGTAGTTAGTAAATTAGTATTTATTTAGATTTAACTAGTGGATACTAATTTCATGAATATAGATGTCATTTCAAATGTTTTAAAGGATATATAAGAAACTCAGTAACTTTAGGATACACAGTTAGAAACTTTTAAGGGATAAGAGCATTGCTTCAGTGCTCCTAAAATCTATTTTTATTTAATATTTAACTAAAAGATAAAATTGAACTGTTGGCTTCCATCTTCCTCAATTCTCACGCTTTCAAATTCAAAATGGCCATAACTTTTTCACAATCACTTACAATTTTCATTGATCTCGTCTCTAAATTTTTTCCATCAACAAAAAATCTTTTAAATATATGTCAACAAAACCTAGAAATGAATGTCATCAAAAAGTAAATATCATAATTAAGACTTTGATCCAATGGAACAAGACTTTGATCCAATGGAACAAGATGTATAATATTTACAATAGTAGGCGTGGAACTCCGAACACACAGTGATCAATTTTAAAGAGGGTTAGAGAGCGAAAGTCATGAGAAATAATTACGACGTGTGCCATCGGGAGAGAAATATTGAATTTTAGGTGTACTGCAGTTGTTGGCCAAAATAAATTTAATGAAAACGGGGAATAAATATGTATTTTGGCAGTTGGAGTTGTACCCAAACTGCATCAAACCATAGCACCCTAGGTAGCATCAAAATTATCTAGTCTCCTCTTCAAAATTCCAAAATGAATTATCATGATCATAACGACGAATTCAAAGCACACGGTCAATTGAAATTGAATGGAAACTACTTGTGAAGGTAACTAGCAACGTTAGCTAGGTAGTAATCTTTCAATCATCTTGTCATTGTTCAGTCTGATCCCTTATTGTCAACCAATGTGCTTATTCTTCCAGTAAGAATTCTTTAAATCTTTAATTGTAAAAGAGCTTTTACAATTAGTTAAGTTAAGTAATAACATTGGCTTACTTAGTGGGCCCTTTAATAAAAAATTATATAATACACATGATGAATATCATTTATGGAGTTCACTAAATGAGAAAATATGACTTGTAAATTGTAAAAATTCTCTACAATCAAGGATTGTATCCTATACATCCCTCTATTTCTTTTGATAAATGTGTGGGCTACTCACAATTGTTCATGCTAAGGAAAAAAAACGTGCTCACCAAAGAAGTGAATGATGATGTCACCTTATGGCATGCCCCTAGATTCACCACGCAAGTGAAGGGCAAATCCGGCTAGGGTTATCTTCTGTAGACGGATTTTCCATCTGTCTAGGATAAGTATCATAGGCAGATTTTTTATCAACTAAATTAACTGTTTATTTTTATTTTTATTTTTTTATGATCCACATTTTAAGCTCTCATCTATATTTTCATAAATCTATACTTTCATAAATTTCGAATGCGGAACAAATAATCGGGATGTCACATCTAATTAGTAATTGATGAATGAGAACAAATTAGCCTCTAGGGTGGGCGGGTGGTGTAGGCATCAAAAATTGTTGATGAACCCTAAATATGATTTAATCATGAGATGATTGAACACTAGTAAAAAGGGGCTCAACCCCAACGGTTGAACGGAACCGTTGGGGCTCACCCTTTTCCACCGATCTAAATCGGTGGGAAATTACCCCCCCTGTTTTTTCACCAAAAAATTAAAACGAAGAACCCAAAATCGCCGTTCTCTCCCTCCCTCTCTGTCTCTCTCTCTCTCTCATAAAAAAACCTGAAATCCGAAGTCACCATCGAGGCTCGTCGCCGCCGAGGCTCATCGCTGGGTCGATCCCTCCCTCGCTCGCTCCCTCACTTCCTCCCTCGCTCTGCTCCATCCTCGGATCTCTCCATCGAGGCTCGTCGTCGCCGTGGAAGCTCGTCGCCGTCGTGGAAGCGCGTCACCGCTATGCTCCTTCATCTTCCCCAACACTATCAGGTAATTCAATCACATTCAAACTCAATAATAATTAGGAACTCTCTCCGCTGACGAAATAGTACGGCCCAGACTTCTTGAGCTTGACGGTCACGGTGTCGCCTCGATGGTCGGCGATTGGGTTTGAGATTGTGCAGGTTGAGTAGTCTTCTCTGC
>JBAKGM010000139.1:612626-626615 GCA_037177215.1 Asparagus racemosus | reverse complement strand
GTCCACTAGGGTAACCTAGGGGTTTAAAGGCTTGTTGTATGCGCTAAATACAACCGCGATTCCTGCGAAAGTGAGTTGGGTTTGGGTTCCCCGGTGGCTCCTCCGATGATCAAGTTAGTTGGTAATCTTGAGTGGGGAAGTACATATAACTGTTTAAAGTTTTTTGTGAATAGGAAGTGGGTTGGAAAAATGCTTACCTTATATTGGAAATAGTCTCCCTATTTATAGTAGTAATAGGGGAGTAGCTCGGTAACTTTGGCCGAGTCTAAGCTGGCGGCTGAGTCAACATATGCTTTGCCGGTGTTGGCTATCGAGTGGTGACGAAATAATCTCAACATTAATGTGACGTGAGAGGGGGCACGTGAGCTGACGTGCCTTAAAAATCTATGAGCACAGAGAATTGATGGCTTTGATCTCGCATTTAATGCGATGGTGACTTGTTGCCAGCCAGGGGCTCGAGGAATGTCGTTATCTTTCTATACTTGGTGGAATGTCGAGATGTTCCTCCTTTCGTGTCGGCTTCGGAAGATGCCGACCAACTCGCGTGTGGCTCGTCTACCAGGTCGACTCAGTAGGGAGTTGACTGACTAATACCACTTTTTGAGCTAGTCACATGAGATGTCGGCTCCTCGAGTAGTCTAAGTTAGGTGTTCGGTTCGTCTCGAGGTGGTGAACTAATCTGAGGAGCTTAATGCGGGATACTTATTTGCTAATTGATCTGATTATGATCTAATAATTAGAGTGTTAAAAAAGTTGGTCCCTTTCACTTGGCGTCAGCTGAAGACGAGTCCGAGTGAAATAGAAACACGGCAGTTTTGTCGTGAGGTTCATCAATGACTGGAATGTAAATAGTTATTCTAAAGCGATGTGGTTGACATCATTACCTACTTTTTGACTGCGGGCACTTCACGCTTCGTGCCTGATTGTGGACTAGTTAAGATGGGCATGCTTTGCCTCGAACGTGGAAAGATGCTTCAGATTCTGAAGTTGCTTTGGGGCATCAATTTCGAACCATCTCGACCGCTATGATCTTGACAGCTGTGTACATAGATGCCTAGACATGGGAACATAAAGGGGATGATTGGAGACTGTTAACTCTTGCAAATTTCCTCTGTCTCTCTTGGAATTCTAATCAATTCTTTCCTCCAGTGTTCTTAATCTTCAGTGATGGATGCTTCCAGTCTAAACACTAGGCAGGAACTGTTGTTGGAGGTCCACTCGAATGTGACCCTGGCGCAGTTGAAGATCCTTCATGATAAGTATGACCTCCCTCGGGTCTACAAGTTGGCAGTGCTAACAAGGTCTCAAGTGATTTACGATCACTTTGAGGGGATGAATCTATTATACGTTCGACATATGGAGTACGACTTGTGCCTGCTGTTGCATCCCTTCATTAACCAAGTTTTCTAAGCCTTGGGGGTCTCGCCAGTGTAACTGAAGCTGAACGCCATCGTGCTATAGTGGGCTATGTTGTTATTTGCTATTGGCTAGGGATTTAGCTATCTCTAAGTGCGCTAGGGCACCCAATTAGTGTCAAATCGTACAAGAGAGAAGCTCACTATGACTTCTAAGTGGTGGGCCAATTCAAGCTCATTCTCGATCTTCCAGACTCGAACAAAGACTAGAAGGAGAAGTTTGTATGGGTTGAAGGTATCAACTTAGAGCTGGGCTGCTCTAGCTAGCCAGAGGTGATAAAGGAAGCGTTGGCCCCGAAAGAGTTGTCATCTGATGAGAAAGATGCTTTGGAGCAAATCAAGTCATTTGTTGGCTCCTGCAAGATGGAACACCTATTCGACCAGTTGGTCTTGTAGGTGGCTAGGGTGCAGAGTGCAGAGAGGTTGAATGTTGCACTTCCTGAGCCCAGGGGCTGCATCAACAAGGCCGACCTCAACCAACCCCAGTTGCAACTCAGTTAGAAGGGCTAGCCCCTCCAGCTACTCAAGCCAAAAAGCAGAAGAGACTTCTAAAGGTAGCCAGCCAAGGGCCAGGGAGAGCTGCTGAGACACTAGAGACTAAGATCATCCATCTGGATGGAGGGTCTGAGCAGGAGGGAAGCGTGGCACCTCAGCCAACCGCCGCCGAAGTAGAGGTCCCTACTAGAGACATCCCAGGGGAGACAAGTGCTCTAGCAAGGGGGACGAGGGTTTCGGTCCTTGCTGAACCTACTCGTCACAATGGGAAAGAGTCAGTCACCGAGGGGGCGTTCACTACTGAGGATTAGGATTGGCCATTTCCTCGTCACGTCGGCGAGATCGACACGCCAATTTAGGACGGGCTGAGGATGCTCCTGTAGGGCCTACCAAAACTGGTCCTCAACATGAGATGGGGCCGAGTGAGGACAACAGGCATGAGCCACAGCACCATCTTGACAAGAGGTCTTCAGTCCTCAAATCCCGCATTGCTCAGTCAAAGGCTGTCGAGCAGTTCTGGCTTCATTGTGATAGGGAGATCTTGTAGGAAGTCCCCGATGTGGGCCTCCATCTCGTCCTCTGAAGTTGCTTGGTGTGCAGGGCCCTTGTAGAGCAAGAAATATTCAGTGACATGGAGCATGTTTGAGAGGTCTATGCCCAGCTTCAGGCCACTGCGGGCAGTCCAGGAGTTGAGGGGTCGGCTGACCTCGAGTAGGCTCTCAAGGAGTTGTCAGCTAAAGAGGTTGAGATAAATGATTGGAGCCACGAGATGGAGGTGAAGGAAAAGATGGTGGAGCATCTGAAAGTTTCTGGCACACAGAAGTCCAAGGAGATCGACAGGCTCAAGCGTGAGCTTCATGAGAGTCAGAAGAAGGAGAGGTTGTCAGCTGAGGAACTCACTTGTGCACTAGCAGAGAAGGACCGTGCTCTGACGCAAGTCATGGTTGAGAGTCATGAGGAGTCTCTGGTCCTGACCCAAAGTTGGGTTGCTTCCTTTGAGTCTAAAGCTTACCTGTCAGGGGTAATTGAGGAGTACTGCTAAGGAATTGTCAGGAAAGTGGAGGTGGCACCCGCCTGTAAGGCTGGTTATGAATATCTAAAGGCGTAGCCTCTGGCTGAGATGAGGAGCACTCCCAGCCGTTTTCATTATCCTCCAAACGTGGCCAACTATTTGGAGGCCCTTGAGGACATAGAGAGGCTAAGGAGGACTCGATCGCGACGCAATTGATGTAGTGGACGAGAATGACGATGATGAGGACGAAGCAACAGAGGCTCTTGTCGAGAGGACTGGGAAAGTGTTGAGGACTCTTCGGACTGAAGAGATGAAGGGGCCGAGTCGGGGTCCCAGTCAACTCCTCTGCCTGTGCCTACTAGCGCTCTTCCTTTGACTCCTTGAGCGGGCATGGACCTCTCACCCTCTCCTTAGCTTTAGCCTCTTGGGCCTATATCTTCGATTACATTGTAGATGTAACTTGTAAATATTTCAAGAGATAAATAAAGAGATTCTTTTGTTCACTTAGCTCTTTCTTGGTTTGATGTTTGTCGAGTTTTTAAGGTATGAATTGACTTGTTTGTAAGTCAATCCTCTAGTTTATTGGCTTAGTAGAACATTGTGTTAGGTGGACAGTAGGTGTCTTGGACTTGCATGAATGCCAAGGCCTTATACTCATTCATTTTTTTTATAAAAATGACAAGTCTTTACTTGGAGTCGACCAAGTTGGTGACTTCTTCATAATAGAAGACCACGGTAGAGTCGGCAACTTAGGTTGCCCCATGGTCGTTATATTTACCAATCAAAAATAGACATTTTGTTATTCGAGTAGATTAGACTTTGAACCGTTGTCGGTGTTTGGATCACGAGGCATTTTCTAAGTCAGCAAAAGTTTGTATTTTGAAAAGATGTTATGACGCCAGAAGGTCATGCGGCGCTATCGCTTAGGATTTCGAGTGAAGTGGTTGCAGAGTAAAGCGGGCGGCGCTTCATATTTTGTGATGCCCATTCAAATATTAAGGTAAATCTTATCCGTTTGTACATGATTAGGCCGACAGTCCTGATTTTGCCATGTGTCGACCCTGGGGCCTATACATATCCCTTTGGGGCTAATGGGGGCTTTTCTGTATGGATTTCTGCCCTAGCTTTTTAGCTTTCAAATCCTTCATCTACTCTGTTACACTAATCTTCATTGACATCCATGGCCGCTTAGGCTTCCATCACCGGACACAACGAGGTAAGGATTGATCTTTTGAGGGCGATCTGAATGAAGATCTGTGCTCAAGAGACCGAAAGATATTATGAGCTCTACGACCTTCCCCGATCCATCACCCTATCAGTGCCGAACAGAGATGAGGCCATGTATGATCATGACATGAATAAATCATCGCTGTATATAAACCATCTGGAGAATGGACTTCGATTGTCACTCTATCCGTTCATCAAGGAGGTTTGCGGTGCTTTGGGGGTGTCCCATCCTCAGTTCACCTCAACGCTATTGCTGGCGTCATGGGGTTCCTAGTGATCTATCACCGAGTCAGTGTCGAGCCAAGCCTACACTTGTTCAGCAACCTCGTTGGCATCAAGATGACAAAAAAGGACGCCCACTACTTCTTCCATTATACTGCTCTACAAGTTGGTGTCGAGTGCTCTAGAGTCAAATAGCGACTAGAAGGAGCGGTACGTCTGGGCCATAGGTGCCGAACCTATTCTGACCCGCCCCACCTAGCCAGAGACTAGGAAGGAGGCACTAAAACCTTGTATTCTTTCAGTAGAGGAGGGTCGATAGATGGAGAAGGTCCGCTCTTATGCTGGGTGGAAAGAGATGAGCAATCTCTTTGAGTCGGGTTCACTTCAAGCTGTTGGCATCTTTGGGGTTCCCTCAAATGGAGATAGGTAAGATGCGGGTGACTCTCCGTGTACTTCCTGTGGAGGATCATTGGAAGAAGGGGGAGCGCTCGAGTTCGGGGATGCCAGTTTCGATTCCCAATCCCTAGAAGCGGCTAAGGGGTAGTCTAGCCCCTAGTGAACTGGCCAGCATGCAGTCCAAGGCGATAGAATTTGTAGCTAAATTAGTCGTACTGAGCTCCTTTGTCTAGAAGGAGAAGTCAGATAAGAAGAGGAGGAAAGTGGTCGAGGAAAAAGGTCCCAGCAGTACAAGCCAGTTAGTTCGAGTCAGCTCGAGTCGACTCTGTCGAGGGCTCTCTACCAGTCGCTCCTCCACCCAACCAGGTAAATGTCATCATTTTTGACGAACCCTCCCCTCCTAGGTAGGTGGGGGAAGATAGAATAGCTAGGCTCGCTAATCGAGTCATCTGGGCTAAGGGTACGCCAGTACCAGCTCCTCTATTTGAGCAAGCTCATGGGCAAGGTAAGGATCCCGTCGAGACGACTAGTGCTGCTAGGGAGAAGTCATCCCTCCCCCAGCCTACTAAGGATCAACAGGCCGTCGAAACCACAACCCTTGAGGTCAGCTTTTGCTGGCCCTTCCGCCACTATGTCTCTGAGCTTGGTGATGGCATGTAGGGCGAGGTCAAGGCGACGCTAATTGGGGATACCACCGGTAGTGATTCTCACAGGGGGCTGATTCCAGAGGGCAGTAGGTTCATTGCTTGGAGACCTCTCGACAAGGACATCTTAGTTCTGGAGTCAGGTACGACTCAAATTCAGGCTATGGAGCAATGCACCCTCTCACGGATGTGGAGATGCTATGCGAGGTGCCAAGCATGGACTTGCATTTGGCCCTTAAAAGCTATTTGCTGGTGGGGGCCCTAATCGAGCATGAGCTATTCTCTCAGCTGTTCTTTGCATACAAGCTGCCCGTCGACTTTGAAGAGAAGCTGACCAAGGAGAAAAAGGCTAGGTAGATGGCTGATTAGAGGGTAATGGCACTGGAGGCCAAACTACACCACAATGATGATAAATGGTGCCAATAGCTCAAAGTGAAGGAAGATCTGATTAAAGGGTATAAGATACACTGCACCAAGCAGTCGGCTTCCATAGAAAACTTCAAGGGGGAGATGACCGAGCTCAAGGAGGGCGTCAGCCGTCTCGAGAAAGAAGTTGCTGAGCGAGATGCTCGAATCAAGTACTTGAATGAGGAGGTCGACTTGGAGAAGCGACACAGGCTTGAGGCCCAGGAGCACGCTCGATCGGAATGGTTAGCAACTGACCACATGAAGCTCGATCTCAAGAAGGAGTAGGCGGCCCATGAGAAGATGCAGGCCACTATCCGAGCTCTGGAGTTTCATGTTGCTTCTTTAGACTCTGAGGCATTCAAGACAAAGGTGATAGATGAATATCACCACAGCACCTGGGCCAAGATCGAAGTGGCGCTGGCCTGTACAGCCAGCTTTGACTACCTTGCTTCCTTGCTTCCTCCCGGATCTCAACCTCTCACCGATAATGACTATCACCCTTGAGTGTCTATTTGTCTTAATTTTTAAGGGAAGTTGAGATGAACGGATGAGGAGTCACTGTAGAGATGGACGAGGGAGAGGATACTAAGCCTTGGGATGATCAAGATGAGGCTACTCCCGCTGCTCCTCCCACTACTCCGCAAGCTCCAACCATTGATATCAGTACCGATCTGCCGAGTCCTACTATTGACCCTAGTCAAGGAGTGTAAAACTTGTATCTCTTTTTTCTTTTCTTGTTTACCTATGAATTTTTATGATGTAAATCCTTGAAGAAATGAATAAATATGTGAAGATATCTGTCTTTTTCTAGTTGTTGTGAAACTATTGTCCTGAATGTTTTAGTTATCAAATTGTGGTTTAACTTCTTGCAAAAGATTGTTAATTGAGATGAGTTGATTCTGTATCAAGGCTAATTGGGTGTATGTGATGAGTTGAGTGCCTCGTCCACACCTCTTTCGGTTGGCTATGTGCTTACGAACGACCAAGTCCTCTTGAATTCAGATTGGTCGAACCGTTAGGAAGACATTGGCTCCAATTGAAGTCAACCGATAGGTCATAAGGCCTCGGTTTTATTTATGAAGATGATGCCTAGGGCTTTTGAGTGCCTAGGTTCTACTCATGAAAATAATGCCAAGGGAATTGCGGTTATGATGATTATGTGATCAGGTGCCTTGGTCTTAATGAAGGCGCCAAGATCTTTTTATCTTGAGGTCGACTGAGAGGTCGTAGTGCCTTGGTTTTAATGAGGGTGCCAAGATCATTTTGTCTTAAGGTCGATCGAGAGGTTGTACTGCCTTAGTTTTACTCATGTAAATAATGCCAAGGGCTTTTGGTAATGACGACTGCATGGTTGGGTGCCTTAGTCTTAATGAGGGTGCTAAGGTCTTTTGTCTTAAGGTCGACTGAGAGGTCATAGCGCCTTGGTTTTACTCATGAAAATGATGCCTAGGGCTTTTGTTAATGACAACTGCATGGTCGGGTGCCTTGGTCTTAATGAGGGCGCCACGATCTTTTTATCTTAAGGTCGACCGAAAGGTCGTAGTGCCTTGGTTTTAATGAAGGTGCCAAGATCTTTTTGTGAGTTGTTCACACATTATTTAGAAAAGAGAATAACACGAGACTATTAGCCGGAATACTTCATAGTATAAACGACATTCTTATACTTTTTAATTGACAATATTTCCTAAGATGCTTGATGTTCCAAGGATGTTGTAGGATCCTTCCGTCGTAGCTTCTTAGGCGGTAGGTACCTAGGAGCACTTCCTCCAGGATAGTGTAGGGTCCTTCCCAGGTGGCGACCAACTTGCCACATCGAGAGTCTTTGTCGAAAATGGCTCCCCCCAGCTGAGTCATCTGTGGAATGATCAGAGACCATTCCCTACTCTCCCCCACTATCACCTCCTTCTACATTGTAGCCATGCCCCGCCTTCTCTACGTTGGCAAGAAGGCCTATGTGATTATTAATACTAGGAGGATACTAAAGCCGCCCAGGGAGTCCTTGATGCCCAACGGGTAGTCGGGCCACCATATAATCACAGCCGGCCTTGCAGGCCAGCGCGACCTCGATTTTTCTCACGGAACTCTAACGGAACTCCTCGATGATTGCCTGCTGACTCCTTTCTATGACAGATAATTGATAGTCGGAGGACTCCAAATATCCCACCTTGCTCTCTGCCAGGCTCAAGGCCACTTCCAGCTGAGCACACCTTCCTTGGAGTTGTCGTTTGGCGACCAACTCTTCCTCTAGTTGGGACTTAGATTGCTGGGCAATCTGCTTCTCAAAAGCCGCTTGCGTCATAGCCAAGTCCCGCTCCTTCAGTGCGTCGCTAGTCGAGTTAATCCCCTTGCCGCCATCTTAGAATTTTCACTTGAGTTGCTGAATCTCAGCCGACTTCCTCACGTCGGAATCCTTGAGCTCAGTGATCAGTTGCTCCTTCACTTTCATATCTCGGCGCCAGATGTCGAGCTCAACCTGTTTTGTCGAGAGATCTTCGACGACTCGATCGAGTCCAACACTCTCGGTGAATCCTTGCCCCTCACATGCCTTTCAGAGCTTCTCATAAGCATGATGACCCCGTGCCAAGCGATGATATATCTCTCATTCCACGAGGCATCCACGAGTCAAATAACTCTAAAGGATCACATGGAGGCCCACGTCAGGAGCATCCTTCAGGAACTCCTCATCATTAGGGAGGCTAAACTGCCCCACCACCTTCTCCTGCATGTAACGAGACTTAAGCACTAAAGAACGAACATCCATATGATTAGCAAGGTTATACTGATGTTCGTTATCAGACTCCTCCTCATAACCTCCACTAGGAGGGAGCCTCTCTATCAACAAGTCCCTCGTCTTGGCCCAAGCCCCCACTTCAGGCTAGGCTATATAGTATGGGGAGGGCCATCCCACCGGTGTGATCTCCTTATCTTCAGCCAGCTCCTTATCCTTGACGATGGGGCTCCTCCATTCGAGAGTTTGAGGTGCCCATCCCAGTCTGAGTATCAACCCCGCGTGGAGTCACTTCTACGGTAGCCTCACGCTTGGCCTCAGCTGGCTGGGGGCAATCTCCTCCTCCGAGTCGGACGACCCCATCTCCATCAGGGCAGCTTGGCCTTCCCCTAATCGCTTAGCCCCCCTCGGGCCGTAAGAGGTTTTCTTCCTCCACTTCCTAAGGAAGCCTTGGGCGACACCAAGAACAACACCTCTAGTCATATCGTCCTGCCTTGGGATGGACATAACTCCCTCAGGAACTATGTCTGGTCAGGTGCCTGGTTGCCGACATCCCGTGAGATTCCTAGGAAGAGTCTTCAATAGGAATCAACTCGGCAGTGACCTCCAAACCTACAACCTCTCTGAAGGTTAGATTGTGAGCCCTCACTTCGTCCCGCTCGATAGGAGGGATAGACGAGATCCCATGCAGCTGTAGAACTGACCTATTGAGAAGGACCTCCATCGCATGTGGTCCCGTGTAAAAAATAATCTGCTCTAACTCTTGCTTCTCAGCGGCTGACAGAGGTTTTGGGTCTAGAGCTGCTTTCCGAATCTTGGGCCAACCTGAACAGTCAAGGTTGGAGTCGTCTCCCTCCACCCAGACAAACTTCTCCTTCCACCCCTTATTTGATGTAGGGGTGTCGAGTATAAACTTGAACTCCCTTGTCGCCTGGAGGTGGTAATGAGGCGCCTTCTGCACCATCACATTGACCAAATGACCTAACACGTTCATAGAAGGGTTGATCCCCAACTAAGAATAGATGATGACGAAACCCCCTAGCACAGTGATAGAGTTGGGCTTCATCTACATTGGGGATACCCCCAATGCCTCAAACACCTTTCGGAGGAATGGATAAAGCAGCAACCGCAAACCACACTCCAAATGTTTAATATACATGGGGCCTTCCCGTCACTATGATGATATATCGCCGTTGATCTCGCCGGCGCCGTTAGCTTAAATCCCTTCTGGATGTCAAACTTCGAATGCAACCCCTGCATTTGCGCTGTAGTCACCTTGGAACAAAAGGCACCCAACTGGTTCAAGCGTTCGGAATCCATGGTAGACAGTTTGAGAGGGCGTTGAAGAATCATCGGGGGTTAGATTCAGAGAAATATCAAAGTAAAATTTATCCTTCCTCTGTTTTCACTCGTATAAAGAGGCCCACGAAGAAGTGGTTAGCCTTCCATCCCCCCTCTATTTCCCATTCAATGGTCAAGATCAATTCTCGGAACACAAAATGTCAAGCTCGGGGAACGAAGCATCAGCAGTTTAAAGCTGACCAATGACGTCAGCCACGTCCCATCCGAGGAATGTTCGCAGCCCCCTGTGTATACATCTCTTCTTGGCTAGGACCCAGGACTCTGTTTTTGCTCGGACTTGACTCATGCTGACTCCAAGCGAAAGGGGCTAACTATTATGGTGCTGGGCGTTTTTCACTATTAACTCTTAATCTTCTGGAGGGAATTCCACACATAAGATAAGAAAATGTGTTTAATCTGTTGATTAGGAGTCGCCTATGCTTCCCTACACCGAACCAGGAGAGAGACTCGGTTCCTATGCTTAGGCCGCGCTGACCAAAACCCCATAGACAACTCAAAAGTTGGTGCTAGTCGACCCTTCAGACGACTACCTCCATAGAGCGACTCAGGCAACAGAGCCAATCGTCCTCTCAGTCGACTACCTTCGTGGACGACACGAATGACAGTGTTAGTCGATCTCTTAGATGATCAACACAATTTTCCGCTCAATCAACTCGAGCTCTCATCTCCAGATGACGATTGTATGAAGTTTGGGTCCGACAATTCGTTGATATCACATTAATTGAGTGATCAGTGCCTTGATTCCCCCGTCTCACATGATAATTAAGATAGCTCGAACCATTCTGGCTGCGGGAACCCCATCACATTAATATCGAGGAAATAACGCTGACTCCTGCACCATTCTCCAATCGACACATGTTAAGGCTGTCCGGCGTAGCCACCTCTACATGTTTCTGTCTAATCATCAAGTCAGCTCACGTGGGAATAGGGCTGACTCACACTCCTTAACTTATTATTAACCAAAGTGATGCAAATACCCTCCGACCCTCCATATAAATGAAGAACCACACAACAAAAAAGGGGTGAGGAACCTACGCTAGAGAAATTTTTCCCCAACAATATCTTCATCTTCTGTTTTGTTTGGAGAAAAAAGACTCATACTAATTTGATCGTCGGAGGGCTCACCGGAGATCCCAACTCCACCTTTTCACAGGTCTTCCTCTAGTGCTGGAGAGATTCTTCCACAGCTAAATCACCAGGCATTAGAAGAGAGAGCGAACTCTAGTCATCCAAACACTAATCTAACAGTGATTATCGACTGTGTGATCTCGGACATCAACACACACACATATGATGAGCTGACGGGATTGATCTATGATCATCATATAATTAAGGATAATCAGACCTTGATTTTTAATTTTCATTCATTTTCTTATAGATGATTTTCTGCATCCATTCTTAACATAAAAATTATGTTTTACTGTATATGTTTAATTGTAAGCATTTCGTAAGCTCTTGATCAAATTACTATCACAATTTACAATTGGTGTATGCGTACTAATTAAATGACCAACTGATGATCGTGTAAACAAAAAAATATCATTAAGACATAAATTAATGAGATAAATTTTAATTAGCTTTTCTTAACGGGAAGTTACTTCTTAATTAACTAGTTCCACATTCTACTTTTAGTGTATAGGTAGCACTTTCATGTATATCGTTCAAATAATGAGTGACGATCCCGTACGTTATTGGATTCGGATCCTTTCCACTACTAAAAAAATATAGTGGAGGGGTACTATGTTAATAATCACAAGTATTAATTATTTAGTTGATGGTTGTGATTTTTTCTTTGAGTACAAATTAGGAATGGGTGCAATACACGGGGGTATGGTGAGTGTTAGATTTAGATTGTATCATAACCGTCTACTAAATAATCAACGGTTAAGAATAAAAGCAGTGGTCTCTCCACTACTTTTTTTTGCAAGAGGATCCAAATTCTACGTGATTAGTAGGATCTGTGTAAAGTACTTTATATGTGTAGTCAAAATAATATATTCTCCAAACTTAATTAAGGAAAGTCTTAAAATCAAGGAGCATGGCTTCACGTAGTGGGACCACTAATTATATACTAGCATCAATAATATCGCCAGAGAGGTTTAGGAGCGAGTACATATCATTCCATGTGCAACAATTCAATCGATATCCTCTCACAGTTAAGTTTCCATCACATCATATAAACTTTAATTCACAAGTCCTGATCAATTTATTAAGCAATATTTGAAACGTTGAATAATTTATTTTCAAGATCATTTTTAGTTAATTAATAACTTGAAGTGTATACATATTGATCTTGACAAGTGATCGATGATCAATTATTTTGTGCACGTATAGGTTCCCTTCTACGTGACAGCTCAGCTCACAGGTGCGATGATAGCAGCGTTCACCCTGCGAGAGGTTCTTCCGCCGCTGCACGATCTGGGGACAACAACGCCCTCCAGCACGGCAATGCAAGCTCTGGTGATGGAGATTGTCGTGACATTTTCAATGATGTTCGTCACCTCAGCAGTGGCTACTGACACCAAAGCCGTGAGTATACGTACATTCTCCCTCTTGGTAATTTCCAACTGATTACGGCCTGCAATTTGACATTTATTATGTTTTAACTCCTGTGTTGAAATTTTACGTACCTATATATGTTTTTGTCCTACAGGTGGGGGAGTTGGCGGGGATAGCAGTTGGCTCTGCTGTTTGCGTAACCTCCATCCTTGCAGGGTAATTTTCCTTAATATCGATCATCTCCACATTGGACCATAAATTTGGAAGGAAAAAAAATGGCCCATTAGAACTCAAATTAAGCCCACTTAAAATTATGTTAAACTCAAGGTCTAGTGATGATGTTTCTGACCTCTTGTAGCACATTCATTTTCAAGAGAATAATTGAAAGAAGGGAAGAGCTGGGTCAACTCTCCTTAATTACATGCTGTTGACTGTTGAGGCATGGCTGGCATGGTAAACTAGTAAATAGGACCACATGCATTTCATTGGATTTAATTAGTAGAATTAGTCCTAGCTAGCTAGGTTTGTACTCAGCATTGACCTTAATTTCAATGAGATCAGGAAAAAAAAAGAGAGAGAGAGTAAAAGCTTATACGTAAACTGCTGTTTTCGTTAATTATGGTAATTAATTTAAAACGTCATCTTGTGTATCAAGAATTGAGCCACTGATGCGTAATTGCAGGCCAATCTCTGGGGGATCAATGAACCCTGCAAGGACACTGGGCCCTGCAGTAGCAAGCAACAAGTACAAGGGGCTATGGGTGTACATTGTGGGACCTGTAGTGGGTGCCTTGATGGGTGCATGGTCCTATAATTTCATACGTGTATCTAATATAAAGTCAGCTGATCAGACTGATCACAGGTTGTCGTCATTTAAAATTCGTCGTTTGCAGGGCATCAGCCAGGGCGCAGCTATTCATCATCCTAATACTGACGATTATCCCATGGAAAATCCTTAATTTATATAAAGTAGCGTATATATACATATAATCAATGGGACTGTCTAAAACTATACAGCTGGCTCGGTGATGTTATTTTGTATATGTTGTAAAAGTGTGATGGGATGAGTTCTAGCTAGATCTCAAAGAAAATGGTTATCGGATTAGTAGTTTTTATCTGGATTTTCCCCATATTACATTACTTGAGAAGCAGTGTTAACTAGTGTATATATAATCACTATCATTTATAATTTCGAAATACCTTTTTTTATAATGATAACTTCGAAATATTTGATGCAGAGAAATTGACTTTTAAGTTTTTGGTCAATGAAGAAAATATTCCGGTCACCAATTTGAAAATGTATGTACATCACAAACTCAGGGGCCATACTTGGCCAGGTTAACAAAATGACTCGCTGAACTACAAAAACAACACAGCTTTACAAACTATATATCAATCCATCCTTCATATATTTATCACGCAAAAATCGACTTTAATTAAGATAATATCAGAATGCTAAAGTTACAAATATATATGTCTTGTTGGGGCGCACGGCGGAAGCGTGAGTCCGAGAAAACCCCGACAAATAAGTAAACAAACTAGGCAAAACACAATAAAACAGTAAAGACACGAGATTTACGT
>JBAKGM010000139.1:594315-604548 GCA_037177215.1 Asparagus racemosus | reverse complement strand
AACGATAACTGTGTCTAGTTTGTTGTTAGCGTAAAATAAATCAGTTCAAATGATGAATTAGTTCAAACAATTCAGAATGACATTAATTAAACAATATGGCCCTGTCCGAAATCATAATTGGCTGGCCTCTTACTAATATCGTAGGCCCCTCATTCTTGTTCCGTGTTAGTTAAAAAAACTCCATCTGTAGGCTCTTCCATGGTTTCATTATGATGAACTCGATCCTTAAATGAAAACCAATAGACATATATATGGAATGATCCCCTATTTAATTAATCGAATAAAAAGGGACCTTTTTTTTTTTTTTTTTTGGGGGACCTTAACTACCGATAGCAGTGAGAATTGTGACCGCCGAGTCCCCTACGGCCAAACAAACAGAAATACACTGATTGGTTCCATCTCCCATAAAGAGCGATGGGCCTAAAAAATAGACGTAAATCTAAATTCTCACCTACCCATATGTTTTAAATCAAAACCTCTCTCTGGATATCAAAAATTAGAGAAGTAGGTAATGTCTTGTAAATTGGTCAATCCCACTTAATTCCATAAAAACTTTTTATATACATGCAGCTCGTTCAAAAATATTGGATTGACATAGCTAGGTACGGGGTAACCTCTTGATTTTGATTGGCTAATTATTTTGAAGGAGAATTGAACTGCTTTCTCCTACGTACTAATTTCGTCGCGGAGAGTTCGCCACGTGCTTCAAAATCTGTGGATCGATCCGAGGGCTGGTGAAGTACTAGTTTTAGGTCACACACTAATTATTAATCTTCTTCTTGTTTATACAGCATTATTCTAAATATGTGTATATGAGGAGAAGAAGCAGCACACCACATAGAATTAGTACGGAGTTGAGGTGGAATATTAGCACATATGGCTTCAAACTCTACAAGGCCTGCAGAAGATCACTCGTTAGAAGTCAGTGAGATCTCAACTGATCAAAATCCCCCAAAAACTCTCAATCAGCTTCGAGATCGATTACCTCCGTGTATCCTTAGAAAGGTAAACAACACAAGTACCTGATTAATTAACTACGGGCATACGTTTATACGTGTTGTTCACATATATATATATTGCAGGTGATGGCAGAGCTGATAGCCACGTTCATGGTAGTGTTCGTTGGCAGCGGGTCTGGCGCCCTTTACCGGAGTGATGAGCACGAAGTATCGCAGCTTGGAGCGTCAATTGCAGGCGGACTCACTGTGGCCACGATGATATATGCAGTGGGTCACATCTCCGGTGCTCACATGAACCCCTCCCTGACGCTGGCCTTTGCAGTCACCAGACATTTCCCTTGGATACAGGTCGGGCTTCCCCAAATATTGTTACTACATGTATACAAGTTGATACGTGCAGTAGCTACAGGTGTCTACATATATCATGTGGTAATATGAAAAAAGTAAAAGATCATGTGGCTCAATTGTTTGTTTGCAGGTTCCCTTCTACATGTCAGCCCAATTTACAGGGGCCATGATTGCCTCCTTCACCCTGCACGAGGTGCTTCCGCCATTGCACGATCTTGGGACAACGACGCCCTCAGGGACCGCATATCAGGCTCTGGTTATGGAGATTATTGCCACCTTCACCTTGATGTTTGTCACCTCTGCAGTTGCCACTGATACCAGAGCTGTGAGCACTTAATCTGAAATTAATTTGATAATTGTTAGTTGGTCTAAAAGAAGGGGGGGGGGAAAAAAGATAATGGTTGATCTTGTTGATTTCAATTAAAATTGAACATATTTGTTGGTTTTAAGTTACATACGTACGTATGTGATTGCGTATGTATGTACAGGTGGGAGAATTGGCAGGGTTAGCCGTTGGATCTTCCGTTTGCATAGGCGCCATCCTTGCTGGGTAATTTATTTATTTATTTAACATTCACTTACTCCTTGCTACAATTATTGTGAGTACTTGTTATTAGTCTTGTATTAAAATTAACACAGAATTCAGGAAAATCTAAGAGTGTGTTTGGCAACTTGACACTAATCCAATTAAGATCTTGAATTAAACCAGGTTAGGGATGGTTCAAAAATAACCTAGATAAGGGCTTTTTTTTAACTAAAAAGAACTAGTCTAAGCTTGTACAAGTTTTTGCCAAACATATTTTAGACTATTATCCAAGATAGTGAACTTATCCAAGTTAGTGGGTGAGTTGTCAAACAAGCCTTAACGATCAAGAATTGACCTGTGCTGTAGAGCTTTTCCATGGATGCAGACTGTATTTCACAACTTAACCAATAGTCCGAGGTTTAAGTTAGAAATTGCCCGTGGATCCTTGTCGTGGGCTTTTCAGGATTTGTCCAGCTCAAACATCTTTGAAGAAATAATCTAAATGAAAATATTTGCTATGAATACAGGCGACTTATACTAACTCAGATGTCCGTATAAATTCCTGATAACCAAAATATTCCCAACAAAAATCAGCATGCAACACATCTTTTTTTTTTTTTTTTTGGCTTTTCCTTTTCTTTTATTTATATACTTAGAAAAGATTTGGGCCTAAATTTAGTTAGGGAATGGGCCTAATGTATTGACAGTGGAGCATGCAATATAATTGTCAATGTTAATTGATCATATTTATAATTCATGTCTTAAGTAAAAAAAAAAAAGGAAAACGAAAAACATTTATCGTTGGTGATTAAACGATACAAAAATTTTATTTTCAATTCACAAATATGTTTTTATCAAATATGCATATTAAGTGAAAAACTATTATATATGTCTAAATACAAGTGTAAAGTTATGATAAAAAAATCTCTGATTAAAATAATTGCAGAAGTACTTGACTTTATTGTGATTGAGAACTAGCTAGCTTATTTCATGTGATTTTCTAAGAGCTCAGAGTCTCAAGAGCTTCTAAACTATACCCTACTTTTCTATGAATCACCTAAACTATCATTCCAATCTGATAAGCCCCTAAACTTTTAAGTTTCATTCTATCTGGCCCTTCAGCCTCAACCGCTACCCAAAATGCTAGTGTAGCAAGAGTAAAATTGGGACATTTAAAAAATGAACCCACATGAGCATGCGGCACTAAAATCCATTGCTACTGCGACCTACATTTAATAAAAATACAATTGAAAAGAAAACACATGACAATCCTTATAATTTCTCTTTTTTATTTTTTGCACCAAAAAAACAACTAGACAAATTAAATACAACTGAAAGATGCAAAACATAAATCCACAAGCACAGTTAGGTATACTCCCATAAAAGAAATATAAAACAACTAGCACATTTCAAAATTGAAACTTTAAACACATTATAATCTATGTCTAGATACTCTAATAGATTTTACTTGGGAAAGGAATTTGATCAATAGAATAACACAACCGATCAAAGCCCTCGAGACTATCCCCTAAAAATTTTAAATTTTCAGTAAATAATTTTAAGAACTGATCTAGAACGAGAAGATTACCGGATGAAAATATAACCTTTATAGAGAGGACTCAAAGAGAGGTAGCAACCAAAGAAGTCACTGCATCGATGGAAGATCACGTCTCGCAGCGGCGAGACAATTAATGATTGGTAAAATATCTCATGTGAGTTCATTTTTTAAATACCCCACTTTTATCCTTACTATAGTAGTATTTTGGATAGCAGTTGGGGCTAAAGGGCCAAATAGAGTAAAATTTGAAAGTTTAGGAGCTTATTAGATTGGAATGATAGTTTTAGGGCTTTATATATAGAAAAGTAGGGTATAGTGTAGGGGCTCGTTAGACTTTGAGCTCGATTTTCAAATATATCAAGAATTAATTTAGTCTTGGTGGATGCAATTAACATCTGCAGGCCCATATCTGGAGGATCAATGAACCCTGCGAGGACGCTAGGACCCGCGGTAGTAAGCAACAACTACAGGGAAATATGGGTGTACATGGTGGGCCCCGTGGTGGGTGCTCTGATGGGTGCATGGTCCTACGATTTCATACGGGTAACGGATAAGGCACCGGCTGTGAGCACTGAGAGACAGTCTTCATTCAAACTTCGACGTCCGCAGAGCACGAGGCAGCTGCAGCAGGATCCGATGGAAAATCTATAAGGGCTGCTATCAGGTTATAAGTTATGAGACGATGAGACTGTATATATAGATGTATACAGGGGCTTTGTGATGTTTGTATACGTGATCTTAATACTCGTCAAGTACTTAGTTTGTACTTGCGTGGACATGTACATATGCTCTAGTTTCTGTTAATTAGGAGCGTCGCATATCCATTAAAGTTTAGTTGTGAGTATGCACGCACGGTATAGCGAAAAAGTATGTAGAACGAGCTGGATGTGAGGCTCGGATCATATGGTGTTAGCCTCATGATTCTCATAATGTAAAACATTTAGCGCTGCTGGCGCATGCCTGAATTGAATCCAATTAGATTAAGCCTATCGCATCAATGATTCATGGGCTTTTGCAACCCAACACTTTATAATAACCATTATGTTGGGAGTTCATGTATGAATGTATACAATACCATGTTAGAAAGAACTAAAAAAATCAAAAGCATACATAAAGTTGGATTTATTTGACTATCAGTGTATATATTTACAATCCATTTAATGCCCTAAAATTTTGTTTTACGGAAGTTGCTTTAAAAATTATTTATTTCACAACAAATTCGGTCGCCCAAACCTAAAAACTACACACCAAATTTCTTGATATTCTAGATGGTTTATATGTGTGTGCATCGCATGCGTGTACCTATACATGTGTGCGTATGCATATTCCAAGAAAAGTAATTAGAAATTGCATTACCCAAGATGGTTTAGCGTCCATTAGATTAACTAGTCCATGGGATAGCATATCACAAATTGATATTCTTTATACCCAGTGGCAGATCCATGATTTTTGAAAAGTGGCGTCACAACATAATTACATTTAAAAAATTAAAAATATTCTCGACGAGCTATAGAATTTTGAAAAATACATAATCATATTAGTAGTAAATTATCAAATACATGTTTTTCAATAGGCTATGAGCCAATCATCACTTATTTTACTTTGCTACTTACTTTTTATCAACTTCATTGCATTTTGGGATTCTAAGATCGAGTGAGTTGAAGTTTTCTAAAGACTAATATCAGAAAATTCTTTTTCAGTTTAGGGGTTCTCAGAAAACCCGCCTTTAACTTTTAAGATTTTTTCAGAACCACCCCCCCCCCCCAAAAAAAGAGAGAAACCACACTTTTTACTAATAAAGATATCTCTGCATAATTATACTTACCCATATGAAAATTGCAATTAACCATTTTAAAGGGGTTTTTGGAAAAAAATCTTAAAGTTAAAAGGGGTTTTCTGATAAACCCTGAACTTCAGGGGATTTCCTAATATTTTGAAAGTCATTGAGGGCTATCCAATAATCGCACAATATTAAGTGGTTTTTATGATATTTAGCCTTTTGAAAGTTTTAATGGTCATGTTTGAATAGGGGATTGGGAGAAAAATGATTAATTGGGGACATTATAGGGTTTGCATCTTGGGCAAAGTGGGGCCACACTTTGTCAAAGATGGATCCGCCCGTGCCTGTCCAAATGGGTTGGCTCGTATTTTCTTTTCTTTTTTTTTTCTTTTTTTCTTAAACAAATTACTTAAATTTTAGATTTTTTTTAAAAAAAATATGGAATTTCAAGAGTAATTAAAATATGCGAAATTTTGACAAAAATTCAATATGCGAAATTTTGACAAAAATGTAATCTTTTTATTAATCACTTATAATTATACAATTTACAAATATTATAGAAATTAAAATGATAAAAAATAAATTCTTTATTATTAATTAAAAATTACAACTTTTTTTGGAAATTATCGCATCACAATAGATGAATACATCCCAACTAAGTTGACACCTACTCATCCATATCACTATTATTTACAACTCTTTCTAAAATAATTTATCACAGATTTATAGGTAAAAAATAAAAAGTACAAATTACTTTCTACTCTCTATCTCCTATCATCAACTCATTAAGTCTATCTTCAATATTAGCTATCCGGTCGATGCCTTGAGTTCTCTTCTCGTATCTTCACCAATCTTGTAGCCACATTACTACCTGTACGGTAGGTGGATCTAGCGATATTCTCTGGTCGTCGATCAAACATCATGATGTGTTGAAGGCGGATTCTGAAGTTACTGTAGAAACTTGCACTGTTAGTAAGTCTGAAGCCATAATGGAAAGTATAGGATATGAAGTTGTTCATATGCTCTCTATTATTATGAGGTTTAACTAAAGGTGCAGCTAAATATTATTCAAGTTTAGAAATATTCCTTGATGATGATCTAGATCCAGATCCATAGCTACTACCAGTTAGCCTCTCTATCATCGATTACATATCAAAAAGCTTACCTTTGCCCTGTCTTGAGCTTGTAGAAGCTATAAGTTGAGGTATACTTACACCATATCTACCTGCATACTCATTAAATAATCTTTGAAAATAATATTTAATAGTATTATGATGAGTAAGAGTGGTAATAGTGTGACCACTATCAGTTTCTATTATTATGTTCTCATACAAAGAATTTAACAAACTTTGAAATCCAATATCTTTCAAGCATGGATCAATAAGAATCCCCAAATAAAAAATAATAGGAATAAGCCTAAAATACTTATCAAATTTACTTTCTATTTCAAAAATCATGTTTCTAAAATAATTATTCATGCAATAAGTATTAAAAAAAGTTTAAATATTTACATCTTGTAAAGCGGCTTGAGTAATAGTTGGATAATAACAACCAGATAATTACATAGTAGCTTCATAAAAAACTTGTAGCATCTCTTTTACACAACATATAATTGTATATTTATCATCAGTTATTCTATACATATTACCAAAGCTAGAACTAGAAGTATAGAAAGTAATAAAATCATTTATAATTTTTTTATACTCTATTGCTATATTTAACATTGCATGGGTCGAATTCCACATGTGGTCAATACCTTTTGAAATTAACTTAGGGTTTACATTTTTTTCCTTTTTCTACACAATTATTTTCATCTTTTAAGTCTTTGTTCAGAAGTATTATGAATATAAGCTATAACCCTAACCTTTTCTATTATGGGTTTATTTTCATTAAATGCACTTTGAACAATTAAATTTAAAATATGACATATGTATCTAATATGAAAAATATCACCCTGGCATGACAATAGCAAAGATGATTTGATATAATCTATAGCTACATTATTATTACCTACATTATCTAGTGAAAGAGAAAATATTTTTTCAAAAATTTCTAATTTTGAAAGGTCTTCCATTATTAAATTTGTAACATTTACACCAGTGTGTGAATCTTCAAATGAAATAAAAACATTTGCCAAGTGTCATCCATCCAGTGTGCTGTGATACATAAATAACAAGTTTGTGCTCTAGATGTCCAAATATCAGAAGTTAGAGAAAATTGACAATTTAAGCTTTGAAAATAAGAAATTATTTTTGTTTGTTCCTCATGATAATATGTCAAAATATCATGTTGACAAGATTGACGAGAAAATTTTTGAAATGCGGGATAAAAACCATCTCTAATCATATCTTCAAATTCATCATCTTCTAGTAATTAAAAGGAAGGTTTTGGAAGAACAATAAATTTAATGATGCATTTCTTGGCTTTAATTACGTTTTAGTTCTAGAAACCAAGGCTATCGGAGGTAGACGATTGAGAGAGTAGAAATTGGTGGATGTCCCTCGAGAAGTTGTTAGCGCTCTGTTGCGTTTTTCTAAATGGCGTTTGAGGTGGTTTGTGGCGCTCCTATGATGAGCTTCAAAGATATGGCCGCATAATGCTCATTTGGCCTTCTGGATGAGAAGTTTGTCGTGTTGATCCCTATTGACTTCTATCTTCTCAAAAAAATTTTACACATCGGATCTCATCCTTTTAGGAGCTCTAGGTGTTGGATCATCACCATCAAATCGGGGATCAACATTGGTAGTAGGAGGAATAGCTGTAGGAGTAGTAGTACTCATTTCGGTATCTGGAGTTGGATTTTTCCCTTTATAATATGAGGAGGAAGTCATTGCATTTAGAGAATTAGAGAGTATAAGAGGAATAAAAAAGTATAATATTGTATTAGAGAGAATAAGAGAGTATTAGAGAGAAGTAGATGTGTTTTAGATAAGAAAAAATAAATGAAAACCCGCTCTATTTATAGAGGCAGCCCCTAGCCAAATGACAAAAATACACTCAAAATTTGATCGTTTTTTACTATTTTGGGGGTATTTTGGTTATTTTGACCAAAAATAGTCGTTACTAGCTATTTTTTCAGCTTGGTCTGGACCGCGCTGGGTCTAGGCCGCCCGATCCAACGGCTAAAATTTAGCTGTTGGACCGGGTCAAAATTCGGGCGGCTAACTAGCCAGTCTGGGTCTAGGCGGGGACCAGGTTTCTTTGGCCCGACCATATTTCTGGTCGAGCTCGGATCAGGTTTCGGCGAAGTAACCTGGACTGGGGCCCAGAGCCCAGTCTGGCCCAGATTTTCAGGCCTTTCCCGGGTTCGGGCCGGACACTGGGTGGGGTTCGGGTTGGTGGCTCGAATGGACACCCCTAGATTCACCATTGTTTGTATCCCTTCTAGAATCACAAGGCCCTAATTTATGTTCCAACTTGGGGTGCACGTTGTGTGATTGGAAACGAGCATCAATATAAACAAAGTCATTTGTGCATTCTAAAGGCTTCTCATTTTAATATACACAGGGTCTTGTGGTCTAAATAGTAGGTGTACCTTCCATTAACATGGTCTTAAGGTCAGGATGTATAGCGCTTTTGGTAGCTAGTTATGTTGTTAGAATATTTCATATCAATAATATGAAATGATTATTTAGTTGATAATTATTTAACTATAACATGAAATTCCATTTGACCCATTACTAAAATGATTTTTAAAATCCCTACGATTACGTGCATCAAAACACTGAAATTGTGGTAATGATTGAGGGTTATATTCTTATATTCCAACACGCCTCATATATTGAGGTCCTTTTTATGGACTGATATCTGAGCTCATGCAACAGTGTTAATTTTTAGAAAATCTGCTTTAAATTCAATACTGTGAGATTTGAACATGTGTTGCTATGATACCATCATAAAATCTCAATCATTACAACAAAGTTCTAACAATGTCTCTAACTAGATTAACAAAATCATTTTATATTTAAGATTGGTAATCTTCAAAGACTAACTCTTTTAAATTCTAAAAAAGGTACGAGCATATAGAGCACAAAAAACTAGCTTGCAATTACACAACCCAAAAAACTAGCTTGCAATTACACAACCACTACTAATGCTAATGCTAGCTAGCTACGTCCTCTTCTTCTCCTTGTCTAATTTTCTGAGCTTTTTTTATCAACACTCTGGACGCAAGATATTTGATTTTAAACCATTTAATTGTCAGTATTAACAGCTAAATAATTGAAACATCTGTAAAATTGACAAATAAACTTCTTGTATCTTTTTAAGTTAGAGCTTTGGGTCAAAGTCAAACCAAGAGAAAGGAATAGGTCTCAAACGGGACCATTGGCCAAACGGAGCCAGAGGCCAGAGTCCATCAAGCACGCTGTTTGTGTGGGCCCACCAAACCAAGAAAGAAAGAGTCAGGGCGGGTCCCATTCGAGCCTGTCCATCTCTTTCTCCTCCGTTACCGCAGAGTCTCGCCCAGTTTTGCCAAGTATTTACAGTAACCCACGCCGAGGCAAAATTATCACCTCACGGTCCGTTTGACAACTTCTTAAAATTTATTTTAAATAAATGGCACAATATCGACTCAATTTTTTTTTTAGTTTCACAAAAATTAAGGCTAAATTAAATTAGCTTTTTCTAGTTTAAAATTTTGTACGTAAAGTATTTTTTTGTGAACCAACCCTTATATGGTTCAACTTTGGTCTGGTCAAGAAAAAACTATTCTAGTCTAGTTCAATTTTAAAGTTGTCAAACACGCTCTCAGTATAGCTTAAAGACCAACACTTACATTTCAAGTTGGTGCACAGATGTTGATAGTTTGTTGTTTATCTATTTGCCCATTTCATTGTTATAAGTTAGTTCAATCAACTCTATCTAAAACTTAATAAATTTATTTAATTCGCACAATATTAATATTGAAATGAGTTTTTCCCAACACAAACTGTTTTTTATAATATCCAATAATATTTCATCTCCCACAATAGGTTTACAATAAAATCTTCAAAGTAAAAGAAATGTGCATATTGAATTACTGGGCTCTTGACGTCATGCATGCAATATATATATATATATA
>JBAKGM010000139.1:580168-594215 GCA_037177215.1 Asparagus racemosus | reverse complement strand
TATTAAGTCGTCTAATTAAGTCCGACATTACCAAAGGCGCCGACTGTGAAAAAAAGGCCAGGAACCGCGTGGGGACAGACCGAAACTAACGCCGTCAGATAAGAGTTTGGAACCTAACGGACGTTATGCGAGCGTGAGAGGGGCGTTACCAAAATTATATTTATTTAAATCAGTTTTCGTTTCTCATTCTCATCAGGTAACGAAAGCGGATTTTTTTCTTCTTCTAGGGATTACGGTAAGGCCATTTCGCCCTAAATTACCTCTTTTCTGTTGATATCCTCGTTTCTTTATGAATATGTATGAAATCTTCAATAATTCTATGTACTTTTTAATGAAAATGGCTGATTTTGGGTTGGATTTAGGGCTATTTTTTTGTGTTTCTATGTAGATCTCGAATTTGTTAAGTATTTTTCCAATTTGGGGGTATTTTGAGCGGATTGCTGTACCCTATTAGATATGTGAAGGACTAGGGTTTCTATAAGCGGTTCCAAAGGGGTTCTCACTTCATCTTTGTTCTATTAAGTAAATCAGATGTGTATTCTGTCTCTGCGGTCTTGCTGATGATGATCTTGACCAAAAAATTAGTTGATTGAAGGAATTTTTGAGCTGGGATTCTTGTAAAGGGGAACTTTCGGTAAGGGGGGGCCGATTAACATTGCATGCATTTGAAAAGGAGGTAACTTTTGGGATTTTCTCTTGGAGCGGTTTCTTATAGGGATTTTTGGGAGGAATTTAGTGGTTTTTGGAAGATTTTAGGGTTTTATATTGAATTATGGTGATTTTGTCAGAACTCAACGGACTATTTGTATGTGAATATTCTCATAATCACTTAAATTCTGGAGGATTCCTTTTGAGTTTGTGTCTAAAGGTTTGTTCTTGGAAATGCTTGTTCAGGGTGTTGCGGCTACGTGTACATAGATCCCTTTTGCATTCACAAAGCATCGTTATTCATGGTTTTTGGTTCTGGATAACTATTTGGTTTCTTTGTTGGGCTTTACTTATATTGGTTAGAGTTTTAGTTTTTTTTTCTCTCTTGAGTATTAGCGATCGTGGTATACTTGGTAGTTTTATTTTTATTTTAATTTGTTTTAGCCCCCTTGGTCCTGAAATAAATGAGTTGAACATTTGACTGCAACAATTTGTTTAGTTTTTGTTTGAAAGATTTTTAGCTATATATCTCTAATCTCGAATAAGGGAAACAAGGAACCAACGACTTATCAGTTTTATAAAAAGAAAGAGGAACAGAAAAACACCTTCCCATCCTTTGTATATTTCCAGGAAACTGTTTTTTTGGTGTTAAATTGTGAGGTTATATTTTGATAGGTTAAGGGCTCTCGTCTCTGAGAAAATGAACCTGCTGATTTTATCTTCCATGCATCGTGTTTTGATTGAGAATTTGATGCCATCACTGAATTTGGTTTGTGCAGGAAGCTGAATTAGTTTGTTTTATTGCAGAAACTCAGCTCATTAAAGTTAATTGTGCTAGAGGCTGGTTTGTCTGAAATATCTTTTGGCAATGGGAGATCACCTAGTGTTGTATGTAGATCGCCTTATAACTCCTCAGTCTGTTGAAACGATATGGACAGGTGACTGTTCAGAGGGTTCTTCTGGAGACTCTTCTCGCACTGTTGTCCCCTCTGTTCCAGCGCCATCAAAGGAGGATTCTACCACTAAAAAGCACGAGGAAGAAAATAGCAGTAGCTCCGAGGAAGAGCCACTCATTCAGACGGTAGAATGTAGGATCTGTCAGGAGGAGGATCATATTAAGAACCTGGAGACTCCTTGTGCTTGTAGTGGCAGTCTGAAGGTTTATTTCTTAAACCCCAATCATAAAAAATAGATAGCCAATAATATTTTGTTTTATTCTCTATTCTTGTGGCAGTTTGAGTTCTTATAACTCTTTGCAACTTGTTGTTTAGATCCATCTACCATTTTCAAACATTCTCTAATACTTATTGTGAGATTGATGTCTTGCTTATACAATAGGCTATGAGAAAGTAACTATAAATTGTAAGCAATTGATGATTTCAATTGTTTTCAGAGGTATATGTCATGAGTCATGACATGGGATTATTTATTGAGTTATTGCTTCTTTGTTTTGATGATTGATATGATCTTTATATCTGATATTTTGCTATGCTTGTTGATGATGGTTGATGATCTTAGGGATTAATTAAAAGTTTCCAAAAAGAACGTCCTATGTGAAATATAACTTTTGTGCAGCAAAGCCCTTATTGTATGCATATGATTTCATAACTTATTATATTATGTATTTCAAATGTAGGCTATCTGTATTTTTCTTTATCGTTTGATCTAGCGAACTCCGTAGCTTAGGGGGATTTTGCAGGCTGGACACAATAAATTAACATTAAAAAAACATTTTCTTGTCAATCAGATTAAGTAGTTCATTACCTGAACTTCTTGAACGAACTAGGTGCTGAGTTAAGCCATGATATGAATTGTTATTGAGAGGCATCCCTTTTTAACATTTTTGCCAATTGAAATTTTCAATGTATGTTTATGCTGTTTATGCTTTTTAAGCTCTTAGATTATTGATTGTACTTCGTCATTGTTCTCTTCGATTCCATCACCATATCTTTTTTAACTGATGAAGTATATATTTCTTTGTCAACTCTCCTGACAAGGCCTGTTTTATAAAGTAGAAATCTGTATTTTGCTGTTTATGGTATTTAAGCTCTTAGATTATTGAATATACTTTGTCATTATTCTCCGGTTCCATCACCGTATATTTTTTCACTGATGAAGTATATGTTTGTCAACACTCCTGACGAAACCGGTTATGTGAAGTAGAAATCTGGATTTTTCTATGGTTGGATGTACTGTAAGATCCTGGTTTCCATTTCTATTATATATGTCATGCATTTAGTTTCAGCTTAAAGATGTATCTTATTGGTCCATCATTTTTTTGTGTGGATATTGATGTTAACAAATTTGTTACCTACAGTATGCTCATAGGGCATGCGTGCAGCGTTGGTGCAATGAGAAAGGAGACATAACGTGTGAGATCTGCCATGAGGTGAGTTGTAATTCTGGTTTCTTATTAATGTTTTTTTATGTCAATATTTTTAAATTGATACACTGTGCAAGGATATTGCGAAAATTGGAATTGATCATAACCAGTTATTAATTTCATGATTTTCAGCCATACAAGCCTGATTATACTGCACCTCCTCGACCTAACCCAGATGAGACTACAATTGATATTAGGTATGTTTGTATACTTGCATTGCTTATCTTTTCAGTTAATATGTGATTTGGGCAAGTTTTTCTCCTGTCCAATAATATGATTATAAGATTCAAATATTTTGCTTGTATATTCACAGTGGAGGTTGGACCATCACTGGTACTCCATTGGACTTGCGTGATCCTCGGATCCTTGCTATGGCAGCAGCGCAGCGCCATTTTCTTGAAGCTGAGTACGATGAGTATGCTGCTACAAATGCCAGTGGTGCTGCATTTTGCCGCTCAGCTGCTCTAATTGTAAGCCCTAAATATTTAAAATTTTCAGTCTATGAAGGAATTATTTCAGTTTGTTAAATGTTTATATTGAGGTGTAGATCCCTTGACATGTGGAAATTTAATTACTTTAGTACGTATTTTTTCTCGTTAAATTTCTTTAGGGACTCATGGAATTTTGAGGTGTCTTCCAAATTTTTAACGAATTAAACCATACAGTGTAACTTATTAGGCCCTTTGAACACATCCTACCAACTGTTGTTTGTTTATGTCTATTTTTCTCTTTAAGTTTCTTTATTCAATGTCTTTAGTATCTCATGGAAATTGAAGTGCCTACCGAATTTTTATAAATTAAACCATACAGTGTAACTTATTAGGCACTTTGAACACACCTAGCAACTTCTGTTGTTCTTAATGTTGTTTAACATTATCCTGTCAGCTACCTAGCGCAATCCTCTGGTAAGTGTGTGAAGCATGGCTTACATTAAGCATAACACGTGGACTTGCTGAGACTAAGACATTGGACGTTTAAAAGGTCAAAAACGTGCAGACCTGTGTGTTCTTTTATAAAATGTTATTTTCTTTACAAGGCGCAAAAAGCCTATAGATGTAATAAAGTTGAAAATTAGATTGAGCATAACACATGCGGACTTGCTGGGACTAAAATATTGAATGTTTAAAAGGTCAAGGATGTGCAGACCATTGTGATTTTTATAAAATGTTATTTTCTTTACAAGGCTAAAAAAGCCTGTAGATGTAATCTAATAAAGTCCACAGGCTATATTAAGAACCATTTCAGCATTGGTTCTACATGTTTCTATTTCATAGATCCTTACATATGCTCAGTTAGAATCAGCATCCAGACGTATGCATTGGCTAGAATATCCAAGGACCCCCGAGAGACTGGGAACCTTGAAATATACTTTGAATGAAATGGGTTAGCTTGTGAGAAACTGGTACAGACATTTTCACTGACACATTTTCTGTGTATTACTTGTTGGTGTTGGTTTGAGTGGTCAATGATGGAGCACCTTAGTTTATTGCATCACAGTTTGTTTCTTGAACTTACTAAGATTCATTCTCTCTTTGTTGGCCCTGCTCACTTTTGATGGAGATCCGGACCGTGCTCTGTGATTTGGTGATGCGCTAATGATTAGTGTGCTCATCATATTAGACATTGGCATTTTTAAATAAACTCTTAAGGATGTTTCTCTATTTTGAGCTGAGATATTGGCCATACTGGTGTATGAAGTTGCCATGTTAGTCTGAATTGAAATGATATTTTAATAATTTTCTCATCGATAATGGTGCGAGATTGTGCCTCTTTACTTTAGTAGCCCCCAACGTTTTCCATGTCTTATCTATTAACAGTCCTAAGAAAAAAAATCTCAAAAAAAATCTCTGTTAACTGTCCTTGTTTCCTTTTGCAGTTAATGGCTCTTTTGCTGTTGAGGCATGCTTTGACTCTTTCTAATGGGGATGGAGATGATGATGCCTCTGCATATTTTTCTGTGAGTGACTTCATATCCATTGCCATGATAATCAGAGAATTTTGGTTCAGTTATTAAATTATTGTCTAACAATCTTTTCTTACGATTAACAGCTCTTTTTGTTGCGTGCTGCTGGATTTCTATTGCCATGCTACATCATGGCTTGGGCCATAAGCATTCTGCAGCGTCGAAGGCAACGACAGGTTAGCGCCTTAATGTGGAATATACATTTCATTTCATTTCTGTCTTATTCTCTTGCCATAGTTGTGAAATATAATTAGGGCCCTCCAGTTGCTTTTTTGTATTATAATTATTAATGGAAGCTGAAGAATGCCTTTCATTTCGGATGATGATCATTTACAGTCTTTGACCAGTTTATAGGGGGGGAAAAGGAAAAAGAAATTGGAACTCATGAATATGAAATTAAAGCATGATTTATCTTCTATTGTTAGCATAATCTGCTATGATTTGTTTCCTAGTTAAGGAATTTGCTCCAGAATTTACTCGTTTGTATTTGATTTGTATCTTGACTTATATGTTTTCTGTCAAAAAATCAGGAGGCAGCAGCTTTAGCAGCAAGAGAAGTGGCTTTCATCCTCCAGTCGGGGGAGGGGAGGGGTCTGCAGTTCACCATTGCTCCCGAGTCCCCCACAACTCCTCAACAAGAGCCACATGAGTAATCGATCACCTTTTGTTTGAGCATGTATCCGCTATGTGACACCGCTAGAGATACCTCCTACCATTTCCCCTTTTGTATACATTCTTTCGAAATTTCACCAAGTTCAAACATTTATTTATGTTGTACATAGCTATACTTGTGGAAACTTAACTTGGTAATAAAGTCCATGTATGCATCCGTTGTGTTGAGGCAGTGCTGACGACGCAGTTGATGCTTGATGAGTTTGTGTCTTTGCAAGACATGGGTATATTAGTTGAGTGCATCCTCATTTTTTCAATTTAACTAGGGCTCATCAGGGTTCTGTAAACTTTGCCGATTATGGGATGAAATGATTGTGTTTACGCGCTCATCAAATTAGAGATCATCTGATTTGGTAAGAGTAGAGAGGAACATGTTTCTTGAAGTTTTAACATTTTGGTGGGCTGAGCCGCTGAAGTGCCGCCAGGTAAGCTCCTGTTGCCCACCTATTCGTGACCGAGATTGCTTTCTATAAACGAAGCGCATTCTCGGAGCCAAGCTCGCTGCTTGACCACAAGGATTTGTCATCATTAAAACAAGCTGAAAAAAACACGAGGATCCCAGCGTAGTTCTTTTGGGGCGGCAACAAGGAAGAGAGTAAAAGGCAATGAAAGAATGAAATATGGATCCACCTAATACGAATTTATCGACAGAAATCAATGTAATAAGATCAAATTTTGGGTGCGCTCATTGAAATCACTATAAGTTTGAAATGCAACAGCATACGACACCACTTCTTCATTTGCAATACGAGGGAACATTCAGGCCGGTGGCACAAAACTAGTTGTAATCAAGGGAACATTCAGGCTCATCTCCATAACCAGTGGCTTGTGAATCTGGCCGCAAACCTTCACCTGAAACAGCAGACTTCTGACCGCTGCCCTCATGCTGCACCCTCCCGCTGATTTCTAAGCACAGACCCTTTGTTACCCTGTTGTTTTGTTTCCCTTTAACTTGATCCCTAGCTGGTCCGGTACTAACAAATACTGGCTGTATCCTAATTGTAGGATTAGGCTTTATACGGTTTTGTTCTCTTTCTTCAGGTGGCCTGAGAATGCTGTTCTCTGATTCCGACTCTGAGGTTCCATCCTTGTTCATTATCACCTGCAATTGACAGAATCCTGAACCGATTAGCCAATTAAAAAAAAGCAAAAAGAGGGACCGGAGAAGGGTCAGTATGTCACAAAGTTCAAGCCATCTCCATGAAAATAATTCTTCTCAATATTGGAAGGAGCCCACCTATTTGTTACAAAGGAAAGAAGAAGAATAACTTGTATTCAACTGGATATGGACATGTTTTCATCTTTTAGGGTTCCAATTTCTCTGAGATGGCTTGTAACACCGTAAGATAAATGGGTTCTACAATTAGTGACCATTGTACTAGAAAGGAATCATGTTAGGAGAAGCAGATTTGACCAGAAAATGCCAAAAAGGACCCCTGCTGCGAAATCATCAGAATCACATCAAAACTTCCAAAAACCTCTGTGAAGGAAATTTTGTTTCCTTCTTTTTTCCAAGAGAGGGTTTAGAACAAACCTTGCGACCAACCAAATCAAACGTCACAACAACTTGCGATCTCCGGGCCTTCTCAGCTTCCTCAATTTCTCTTTGCTTCTTCCGAAGAAGCCCTTTCTCCTGAAGTGAACAAAATCACAAAATATCAGACAACTTTTGCAGCACCAGCAGATTTTACTACAGGAACTGTTGCGCTTCAAACAGGAAGTAACAGCCACAGTTATACACTGATATGTTAATTAGAGAAGGACATGGAACATCAGTTATATAATGGGTATAGTAGGTACCAAACCCAATTACGCCACTCAAGAAGTGGTAAACTTAATAAGATGAGCAACTGAAAACACAAGCATGAAGCATCCTGTCAGTAAATCTTGTTGCATCTAGGCAATGCACATAATTCCTAAAAAATTGCCAACTAAAAACACATGAACATGGAACTTGTTAGAAATACTCTCCTAATTGCTCAAATTTAACTCCTGGAACGACTGATAAAAAGAATACTTTCAACAAATAGTAAGTCTGCCGGCATAAAATAGTAAGTATGCTGACATAAAATAGCAAGAAGGTATCTGATTATAAAAATACATTCTCAACAACTTCAGAGCTAGAAAAGCGTACCCTGCTCTTCTTTGGAGCATAAAGACATGAACTTATTTAGACTTTAAGCAATCATAAAGCCTAATAACACATACATCTCATTTATCATTGAACTGAAAGTGTGTTTATGAATTATGGAATCTGACTCAGAAATCTGATAAATGCTACTAATTAGAATATCACTCAACTAAACAGGCGGGATATAAAAAATTCTACAAGCTACAGCTAATGTTCTAACCCCAGCAGCTCCCTGCTATAAGCACAATCTTAGAAATGTCTACTGACAAGTAGCAATTGCTCGATATCACTAAGATCAAAACTCCTATCTTAGATACATACCAAGCTTCAAACATACGCTATTATATACTCTTGCTTTAGTGGAAATTTCTAGTCATTCAAATATATGGATGCAAGTCCAAACAAATTCAGTTGAAATGCTGAATGAATATGGGAAGGAATCCAGAGGTATTATAATGGAATGAGATGCAAAACTGATCAAAGGAGTTTGTTAAGTTATGCAAGGTGTATCAACTGCAGAGATCGATGAAAAATGGACTCAAATGTTCGATGGAATATAGATATTACTCAAGAATCAATCTGCAATATACAACTCTCCTTGCAAAAAAAAAACAAAGGTATCATAAAAGTTCTCGAGGTAATACCTCTTCAGACATCCAGGCATTCCCTTCAAAGTTATAATAGTCACTCTGGTCATCAATGACTGTAGTCCTTGCAGCAGAATTCCTGTCATAATCTACAAGCCTCTTTGCATATGCTTCAGCTGCAGCTTCTGCATCAGAAAGAGGACCACCAATCTCGTCCAGACCAGCATATGTACTTCCTTCTCTCAAAACAAGGGCACCACAGAAACTGCATGGACCCTCACCTTCCTGTTCACAAACTATTTTGCCACACGATAAACAATTGCTCACGAGCTTATGCCGGCGAGCCTGGCATGAACAAGGCTCTCCCTGTCGGAAAACCACTGATCCTTTTGCAGCTTCAGCCAGAGATATGGCCTTTCCAGCTTTCTTCTTTCTCCTAGAATTGCTACTGGATTCTGCAATCTCCGTTTTGTTCTTAGTTTCGTTAGTAATGGAAGCTGCCGCCTTTGGCGGTCTTGTTTGCTTCTTGGCTGCAGCAAACCCATTTTCATCAGCAGGAGGTTTCATGTATCCTTGAGAGTTTGATGTTTGGACATCTGGGATGCTAGTGGAGGAATCCACGTAGCCTCTTCTCTGCAAGTATTCCTGGATTATATGCTGACCAGCTTCTGGTCCTATAATATTCTGCGACGTCAAAATACTCGAGACTTTTAAAAGGAGAAAGCAAATAGCAAAATCGTTGAACAAAAAATTTAAGATCTATGATTCAGGTACTTCACTAGCTTATTCAGCAAAGCCATTACATCAAGTCAAAATTAGAAGTTTGTAGCAGTGATTAGATATCGGGTAAAACATTCACCTAGGTCTCTTATCAAGGTACCTGACAGTAAATTATTTTACGCATTAATTATTTCAATGCCGCTACATGTTTAGTTTGCATAAACGAATTTTTCCATGCAAATCTGCTATATAAGCCAAGACCAACATTTGATGGTGGAATCATCAGTAGGATTGAGACCAAATGCCTAAACTAACAGCATCCTCTAATTAATTGGTCGCTAACGTTATCAAATTTTATCATCGCAATTCAACAACTACAACGAGATAACTTGGTAACATAACAAAATATTCTGAAAATTATAAATTTCTCGATTCCAGATTTACCCTAGTTAATCCAACCTAAATCTCTTCAATATTGAAGGCATAAAATCGCAGTTACAACAATCTCTGTGTCCTCTTGTATTCAATCAAACAATTCAAACTTTAAAAAAAAAAAATTTTTTTTGAAATAGTTAGGGCATAATACGTACGCTAAGGTAATCGGCGGCATCGGGAGGAGGAGCGAGTTCACAGAAGGAGACGAGACCCGAGATCAGATCCGCATCCAATTCCACGCCCGAATCCGCTTGCGAGAGCGCCTTCTCTAACCACTCCCCTGTTGCTGTTGATCCCATCCTCGCCGTCTCTCTCCTCTCGATCTCGCTCGAATAATTAACAGCGTTTATTATTTGGGTCTCTACTCTTTATTAACTCAACATGGTAAAACAATTGAGGGCTAATTATCACAAATCTTGATTTGGGATATATTTGCAAGTGCAGCTGTTTTGGGGGGCTACACAGGTAAAATATTTGGTTGTTTTTTTTTCGGGTACCCGACCCGTTTGGCTTGCGGGTTGAAAAGAAATTGACCCTTTCCCCTTTACCCGCGTGTGGAGTCTCTCCGTCTCCTTCCCCTGTCCCCGGGTACTGCTTGAACTTGGAACGCTAGCAGCTCTTCCAATACAAGGTACAATCTTCAAAGGTTCGCTTTTGATTTTCTGATCAACTTATGTATTGAAGATGGTAAAGTTTGGTTCTTTCCGTAGAATTAAATTGGGTCGTGCTTATTTTTGTAGGAAAAGGTTGTTTTCGTATTGACATGGGGACTTGGGTCCCAACAGTTTAGTTGATTTCTTCTAGTAATTGGCAGTTCCATAACATTTTCTCTTTGTTTAATTGATTTGGATCGCTTCTTTTGAGTTTGTTCGTTCACTCTCGAGTAAAGTAATAACCCACCCTATATGTTTGTGCTTATTCCTGTGAGGGTATTTGTATTTGAGAACATTTTTGTTTTCAGAAGTAGGCCTTCAGTTGATGGGTAAGAAAATTGAAACCATAAACCCATTTTGATCATTTAACTTCTGTCCCCGTTGTTTTGCTTTTTTGGGCACTAAACATTAGTTTTTTCAGCTTGCAAGTAGATGTGCTGCTGCATTTACTTATTTACTCACGGCTGCATTGTGCTGCAGGTTTGGATTGGATGAATTTGGTTGCTGAAATAGAACTTGATGAAGCATCTTGTGGCGTGGTTAGATTTATGGGAATCGGTTGATGTCTGATAGGTTTAGTTATTGTAATGAGCCGCACTTTGCTCCCTAAGCACATAGTCACGGTCATAAAATATCAGAAGGATCCACTTCGAGCTCTCGAGATGTTCAATTCAGCTGCAAAGGAGGATGGCTTTAAACATACCCACTTCACTTACAAGAGTATGGTAGAAAAGCTTGGATCTCACGGGGAATTTGAAAGTATGGAGAAAGTCATTTCGGAGATGAGAGTGAATCTTGATATTTCTTCCCTTGAGGGAGTGTATATTGGTGCAATGAAGAACTACGGGAGGAGAGGGAAGATTCAGAATGCAGTTGATACGTTTGAAAGAATGGATTTTTTTGGATGTCAACCAACTGTGATATCTTATAATGCTATTATGAACATTCTCGTCGAGTATGGATACTTTGATCAAGCACACAAAGTATATCTAAGGATGTTGGACAAAGGTATCAGTCCTGATGTTTATACTTATACAGTCAGAATAAAGTCATTTTGTAAAACAAGAAGGCCTCACGTAGCACTGAGGCTGCTTAGGGACATGCCAGAAAGAGGGTTTGATGTCAATGCAATCGCATACTGTACAGTGGTTTGTGGTCTTTATGAAGAGAATTACCAATCCGAGGCTTGTAATCTTTTTGATGAGATGCTTAGGGAACAGTTTTATCCTGATATAGTTACATTTAATAAGCTAATCCATGTACTCTGCAAGAAAGGCAAGGTTATAGAAACCAGCAAGCTCCTCTCCAAGGTTATGAAGAGGGGTCTATCTTTAAATACTTATACATACAACATTTTGATTCAAGGCCTTTGCAAAGAAAGCAAGTTAACAGAAGCTGTTTCTCTGTTGGAGAGAATGAATGATGATTTGATTCCAGATGTCATAACTTACAATACATTAATATGCGGTTTATGCAAGAACTCTAAGGTTGTAGAGGCCGAGATGTATTTACACAAAATGGTGAATAAAGGTTGTGTTCCCAATGATTTTACCTACAATACAATTATTGATGGGTATTGCAAAACTGGTCAGGTTCAAGTTGCAAGTAAACTTCTGAAGGATGCCATCTTCAAGGGGTTTGTGCCTGATCGTGTAACATACTCCTCCTTGATTAATGGATTATGTGATGAAGGCGACATAGATCATGCAGTTGAGCTATTTAATGAGGCTTTGGCTCAAGATTTGAAGCCTGATGTTCTTATCTATAATGCACTTATTAAAGGGCTCTCTCGTCAAGGCCTCGTATTGAAGGCTTTGGATCTTATGAATGAGATGATTGAGAATGGTTGCAGCCCAGATACTTGGACATATAACACTATAATAAATGGATTGTGCAAAATGGGGAATGCTTCTGATGCGTATAATGTCATGAACGATGCCATGGCAAAGGGTTTCCTCCCTGATGTTTTTACATTCAATACATTGATAGATGGCTACTGTAAGCGACTGAAGCTGCATAAAGCTTTGGAAATATTAGATAGGATGTGGACTCATGGTGTTATTCCTGATGCAATCACTTACAACTCTGTGTTAAATGGACTTTGCAAGGCTGGAAATACTGGTGAAGTCATGGAAACTTTCAAAGAAATGGCTTCAAAGGGCTGTCGTCCTAATGTTATCACCTATAACATATTGATAGAGAGCCTCTGCAAGGGACGCCAAGTTAAAGAAGCCTCTGAATTCCTAGTGAAAATGACTAGCGAAGGTTTGACTCCTGACATTGTTAGTTTCAGCACATTGATTCATGGATTCTGCAGGAATAACGATCTTGAAGGAGCCTACGAATTATTTAGAAAAATGCAACAAGAAAATTTCTCTGCTACAGTTGATACATATAATATAATGATATGTGCATATTCTGAGAAATTGGATATCCATATGGCGGAGAAACTTTTTGGTGAGATGGTCAACAAGGGTTGTTTGCCAGACGCCTTTACTTACCACATACTTGTTAATGGATATTGCAAGACTGGAAATGTTGACCAAGCCTATAAATTTCTCATAGCAATGGTTGGTGATGGGTTTGTTCCATCAATGGCAACATTTGGAAGAGTAATAAACTGCCTTTGCATGAACCGTAGAGTGAAGGAAGCTGTTGGTATTATTCATACAATGGTAAAAAATGGTGTGGTGCCAGAGGTTGTGCATACTATTTTTAGTGCTGATAAGAAGGAAATCGCTGCACCAAAGATACTCCTAGAGGAACTGATTAAAAAATGCCATATAGCTTATTTTGCATATGAACTTCTCTATGATGGAATTAGAGATAAGAGGGAATTGAAGAAAAGGCGCCGAATGAAGTATTCTTGATATCATTATGTTGCTTATCATATATAGATGTCTCAAGGACCTGAGTCAGATATCCTTCTTGTTGTGAAGGTGGGATAGCTTCTGCACATATTTTTAAGCCAATCAAAGTGTTCCGGCAATATTATTCAGGAATTGGGTAGCTACGTTATCCTTTTTACATCAGTTTGCTGTTGGACCTTATAAAGTGTGGTCTACATCAGGCGAAAGAAAGGAATTGGTGTCAGAATTCTGATTTATGTACTCATCAACCTTTGAAATAGGTATGCTAATGAAATACTCCATCTCTCTGGTATAATTCTTATAACATCTTTGAACTAAATTCTTCAGCTCTTTGTGGATGACCATCCTTGCTGAACGTCTCCAAACTTTCAAGAATGGAAAAACTGTAGGGATGAAAGGTTATTGTTTTGCTTCAATGAAGTTTTGAAGAATTTGAAAGTTAGTTTTGCCTATCGACTCGGTATACTTTATAGGAGAAAGTTAGTTTTGCTTATCTACTAGGTATATTTATAGGAGCTCATAATTCATTAGGTACAAATTATTTGCATACCATATTTATAGATGATACCATGATACATGTATCCTCATGTCAGTTCTTTTATATTCTTTTTGGGGCACTTCTTCAGCCTGGGCACTGGATTTTTTTCATGTCTCCATGTGTCGTTGACAGGTACATGAAAATCAAATTCAGATTTAGGCACTTAGTTAATTACTGAGTGTGTCAATGATAAGCCTACAGGTCTAACTTCTATGCTATCAACTTCAATTTCAAAAATTTTAAGCTCTCAGTACATTAGTGTGAGATTTGGTGATTTATTTTTCTTGAGGCTATCAGTACAAGTGTGTCGACTACCTCCAGGTAAACAAATCAAACAGGAAAAGTGGTATTCCATTTTAGTTAGTTATTTATTTATTTTGGTGTGTGTGTGGGTGTTTTAGGTTTGGTGGGGGGGGGGGGGGGGTGAGTTTGTGACCCTCAGGAACC
>JBAKGM010000139.1:522289-542855 GCA_037177215.1 Asparagus racemosus | reverse complement strand
TATATATAAGCTAGTTTATAAATAGAAACTAACTAACGCTTCAAAATAAAGTTAGAGAAAGGGAACTAACGAGAAGGCAGATGAGCAATGAATTTATATATGAAGCTAATCTCTAAATAGAAATTAACACTTCAAATTGCAGTGACGATAATATTTTGGCACTCGATGGCTGTATATATAGTGAACTCTTGGGGGCTGGGCCACCAAAGGAGACACTAATTAACTATAGCAATATTCAATGAGATAATAGTCTCGGTTCTTTGCTTCTTTCTTCGTTTTTTCATTTGAACATATAATGAAGACTGGAAATGTCAGCACCAAAACAGCTTGTTATGAACTAACTAATTAATTATGACACGCATCGACTAGCAAGTTTATGCTTGCATGATAAGGATTTTGGGATTCATCCTTCACAAAATCAAATTTCAAAGGTCCATCCTGTAGGCGGTAGGCCCTCGTCTTGACTTCCCCCGCTCCCGGGACATTTATGACAATTGATTTTCACGTTGAACGTAATCCATCAATCTGACTGAAAAAATCAATTCAAATTCTGACTCCGTATTCTTCCTTTTGCTTGGTTGTTGTTTGTTTGTTTGTTTTTTTTTTTTTTTTTCTTCACGTGTTTGTATTAATTTTCCCTCATCTAAATGGCATGATATTTCTACTTGTAAAATGGATTAACATCTCACTTAATTAGAACGCTAATTTGTAGACCATTCAACGTATTCCAAAATTGACGAATTAATTTGCGCAAACTTTGACACGGATCACTAACATGCTCAAACAAGTTCACACAGCCGTACTCCTAATTGTTTGTATAGTTTGTTACTGACTTTGAGTTAATATATAGGCACATGTGTTGTTTTTCATTTTTTTTAATGAATTATACATCAGATTTCTAAATTGACGAAAGATGATTTTGAAGTTCTCGTCTTTTTGCTTAAAGTTTAACTAAGCGCTCTCTGTGAACATACTCTTCCAAAAGTCATCCTTTGGAAAAATTAAAGTCATATATTAATTGTATCTTGTTGTAATTCTAACTTTTGACAATGTCTAGCTGAGGACTTTATAATTGCTCTTCTTATCGTTCACATGGGATATTCTTGAATAATTAGTATTTCAAATAAGGTGGCATTTCTAGTGCAGACCCTTTTCAAGGAAAAATTCTTAGGTGGTCTCCATGAGCACTACACCACATCGATAAGAGGAGAGGAGAGTGTGTAGCACAAGAAAAATTATTTAAGTTCATTATCTTCTCATTCGCAAATGGTCTGTGCTATGTGACATTCTTCTATTGGAGCGCCTAAAAATTAGGAACATATAACGAAATTTTCGAAGACTAAACACATGAACTTAATCAGGTGGAGACGTTGAGATTTATACTATCCTATAAGATACATTAAGGTACACATCTTAAAGAAGATCTTGATATGTACCACGAATCTCAAAGTAAAATCAAGAGATAAAAAAATTGGTGCACAACAGTTTTATCCACTACTTCAGCTAATTATCTAGTTTTAGCTATTAATAGCACCATTCTTACACTAGTTTCTACAATTAAGCAACTTAGCCATGTGTCGTGTGCATTATTAGCCTTGAATGGAAGAGATATATAAAAACACATTAACAAGCCGTAACCTTTGTGTGTATAAGTTTTAGCTATTAATAGCACCATTCTTACACTAGTTTCTACAATTAGGAACGTATTTTCATCCCAACCTTAATTAGTACATAAGTGATGACGAAAAAAGAATTCATTTTATACACAATAAACCTTAAAAGCCAAGCCGTAATCTTTGCCTTTACGTGTGTATAAGTTGCTCACGAAAATCTCATAACATACTCCATGCACAATAGGGAGCCATTTTGTTTGATTGAATAAATAATTAATAACTTTAGCTGTCAAAATTGAACATAATGTCATTCTTAGATTGATAAACAAAGTTCCTCCGAAGATGGTACGCGGAAAATTTTGGTGTTACAATTCTATAGTCAACTGTTGTTTGCTAACTCAGGTCTTAAAGGATATCAGTAAATGGTCAAAACATTGCTCACATAAGCACATGAAAACCCAAACCCGAACCAGTGGTAAATCTACATAGGATTAATTACATTCCGTTACCCCGTAGAATGATGTAAATATATCGGTGACCCTGAGGTTTGGATATCTACAAGGGTAACCCCGAGTTTGATGGTCAGTGTGAAAGTGCTAATAGTGCTTAACTTTGTATATGAAAATACAAAAATGCCCTTTTATACAAACACAATATTCTTAGCGTTTGTCAGAATTTAATTCAAGTTACTTACGTGGAATGCATGCGCCCATACAAAGTTGAGCGATTGAAACAAACTAAGCAAATTATTAAGAAACCAATCCTTTTATGAAAGGTTTATTAGAAATCAGTCCCTCAAATCTTTAGTAATTCCAGATTAGTCCCTCAAATCTTTGAAATTGCTTAAGATTTGAAGGATTGATATAGAATTACTGAACATTTGCGGAACTAGCATCTAAATAACCAATTTTATAAAATGATATGAGCAACTAGTAAGGCACTTTAAAGATTTGACAGAATAATTAAAGATTTGAGGGACTAATTTCTTAATGAAATGATCCGAGGGACTAATAAGGCACTTTAAAGATTTGAGGGAAAAATTAAAGATTTGAGGGACTAATTTCTTAATAAAATGATTTGAGGGACTAATCAGGACTACATTGTAGATACTTAGACCCCCTGATCATGAGTGCAATTATATTATACCACAAGGTAGCAGAATATAAAAAGGTATTTTAGAAATTTCTATATTATGTTAGTTGACATGTTAGCAAAAAAAAAATGGTGTTAAGAAATTGTTAGATTTTGAGCTGCGGTGATACAAGTTAGCAACCTCAGGATTATTCGTGTAGATACGCATATCTTAGAGTCATCCGTGTAATTACATTATACCACAGAGTACCGGGTTATAATTAATCCATCTACATATAGTATAAGGAGCGCAAGGGGGTGGACTTTAGGGCCGCTTCTTCTGTTAAGAAAAATCTGTGAGAATTGATTGAGATAATCTCTTTCACATGCAATAAATACTTTATTTCTTTCAACAAACGAAGAGGCTGTAAACAGAACGTCTGCATCTATTCCATTAAATAGGATAAAACGACTGCCTAACATGCGAACTTAACTTGGGATAAATAATATGCAGAAGACAAATCTTACAAGCAAACTCTGTAGTTCATTTGTCGTTGTGCAACATGTAGATTACAAAGAGAGGGAGAAAAAAAAGGGGGAAAACTAACTGCACGTTGATTTCCTTACAAACAATATAGAAATAAGTACTCAACTTACGTCCTCTTCGTGCTCCGGTCATATGCCCATAACCTTTCGTCTCTAATTTGAGATATAAGGTCCTTTCAGCATCTTGGTAGTTTTCTATTAAAAAAAGTCTTGATTGATATTTATTTATTTATTTATTGAGAAAGTACATCCATCGAATGTTGAGTTGTCTCTATCTATGGTAGTAAAATTGCACAAAATTGGGCAAGTACCTGTCAGCCCACTTTTGAGTTAAACTAGTTTTATTTTAATCCAAAGAGATCAAAATCGAACCAATTTAATGGCCCTTTACTAGCCTAGAAAAAATAGAACCAATTTTGTTCTACCCCCCCCCCCCCACCCACCCCCAAACCAAAAAAAAAAAACCCCGCCCTAAAAAAACTTGTTAGCTACAGTGCTCTCGGCCACCTCTTTTTTTTCTTTTCTTTTTTTCTCTTAGATACAAGGATGCATGAATGCATATTTAAAGGCTTTACAAAGTGTTTCATGATAGTATGACTATAGTTTCTAGAGATAACTAACTCAAATCCTAGCGTGATTATGATTCTTAAAAATAACTAATTTAAATTCTTTTAGAATAAAAATTAATTTCAACAAAACTGAGTTATTCTCAAAATTGAATCGAGTTTTGACCTAGTTGGGAAACGTACCCTGAAGGATTCGGAGTGAATACACGCTTCAGGACTACTACATAAATAGATCAGTGGTAAGAAACTCTTTTTGACAAGTGTCATCCTCTCATGATTTAACACTCGTCTCTACGGCAATTCGTCAAAACTACCAAGCATGCCCCTAGTATTGTTGATCAACTCTAGAACATAGTTAAAGTGAATGGAGCTTTTTTTTTTTAAAAAAAATTTTATTTAAGCCCCTTTTTCCATGTTAAGAAAACTCAAAAAGACAAGTGATTCCACAGCCCAAGCTAGGTCTTCGGTTTGTTGTTACAACCCAAATTGAACCCAGTCTGTGACTGGGCTAAAGAAGGCTTAATGCCGAAGCCCATATTCAACCCAGCCTTTAACGTTGGTTTCAAAACACTTGAAGTTAAACATTTGGGTTTATGTACAACAATTTGTTTGAAGAAATGTGTGGGCTTCAAAATAATGGGGTTACGACTTTGGACTTCTAGGTTTTTACAGTTCCATGAATAGGGCAACTCTAGGTTTTTTAGATTATTCATTCGGGGAAGTCTAAGTGCGTTACCAATATATGCGTGCGGTTTTTTAAAGTTGTCAGACTTTACTTTAAAGAAAGATAATTTTATAAATTATTTCCCAAGTTTATTCTCCTTTTGCTGCTCAAAATAAAACTAAGTTATTCCATTCTATAAATATTTCTCCAAAAAGTCGCCCGAAAAAAAAATGCTGTTCTGTCTTTTGACAGTATCTTGATGAGCACTTTACAATTGCATTCCTCATCCTTCGCGTAAATATAATTCACATTCGAAACCGCACATGTTAGGTACAACTGATAAATTGTGTGGTTGGGTCAACTCACATGTCCCTCCCATCATTTAGATTTAATTATTCTTCCAAAACTTTTAATTAAGAGTGGCGCGCCTCATGCAGGCCCTTTCATTAAGGAATAATCAAGTTTGCTGAAATTCTTAATTGCAACCTTTTGTACACTCATCCCTTCAATTACGCGCCCTAGGCACGATCTCACAACGAACAAGAGGATTTATACGCATACACTAATGCTGAACCACATATTTTCAATATCAACCTCGCAAAAATTACAAGTCAACCAGCTAAGTAACTTTCGGCTTTTCTCAAGCCCAACTGAGTCCGATCCTAATCGATCTTTTTTATGGGTCGAGCCTCGAAACCCCCTCCCTCTCTCTTCACGAGCGAGAAAGGCATGTGAGTCCCGAGAATCTTATCCCACGTCACGAAGAAAGGCTGGGAGAAGTTGTACTTGTTGCCGTACAGCTGATGATGGATGTCATGGTACGCGCAGTTGTTGGTGAACAGGAGATGAAATATATTTCCGGGGAGCCAGAGGCCGCAGTGATCGTCGACGGTCTTGATGGTGGCGAAGGAGAAGAAGAAGATTGACGTTCGAGGAGTCATGCCGGAGATCAGGAAGGAGAGCACGCCGCCGAGCGTGTCCAGCAGCAGCCCTTCAATCGGGTGGTTGTAGAGGGCGCCGTAGGCAAAGGGGACCACCAAGCTGTGGTGCTTGGAGTGGATGTGCCTGTACAGGAACTTGTTTATGTGCATGTATCGGTGCACGAAGTACTGCCACGTGTCCATCACGAACATCGCGATCACGAACTGGATCGCGATCACGAAGAAAGAAGGCTGAGGGGGGACGGTCCCCGAGTCATCGCCGATTAACTGCGAAGAAGACGGGGAAGGGTAGAGGTTAGAGATGTGCGCGTTATGTGTTTCTGATGCGTGACGTGTTTATTTATATTACCGTGAACAAGAGGAGGGAGACGGCGATCTGAAAGGCCTGCTGTATGAGGACTCCTTTGATGACCATTCCTTTGGTCGCGACGTTCTTGATTTCTTCTTCGCCTTTCGGATGGAGCCTGTAATTGTGGAGGTCGCCGAGGAGGTCGTAGAATCCCGAGTATATCCAGTAGACCGCAATTGGCACGAAGGTGCCCAACACTTCATCTGAAACCCCAAAGGCCATTTTTGATGCTGGTTTTTGCTTAGTTTCCTCTTACTGATCTTAACGCCTGCAAAAAGATCATAAGAGAGTTAAAAAAAAGAGACAAAACTAGTAGTGATCATGTTGAGCACCAAAGATGCCTCTCCGATAAATAGATAAATGATAGAGAGAGAGAGAGAGAGAGAGAGAAGAATATGAACCTTGAGATCGTGAATAAATAGGAGAATTTGAGCTTCTTCAATTATGGGAGCTTATTTTTGGTTTCTAGTGAAGTTGAGATGAGGCTCTCTCCCCCTCTGCTTGTGTTGTATATATAGTTGAGACTTGAGAGGGAGGAGGTTTGGTTGGAGCCCACAGGAGGAGGGCGATGAATATTGACCTCAACAGAGATGGATTCAGAATAATCAAAGAGGGCGTGCTATGTTTCTTGGTCTTTATTTCCTTACGATTCAGTTTTTGATCGAGTAAAAGAAAAATAAAAAAAAATAAAAAATGTGATGTCATGCGTTTAATTAATGGAAGAAATTCATAGACGTGGACTTTATGATGGTAACTTCTAAGTTGTCATATATGTAATTGTGATACACGGTTTCTCTTTTGACAAATAAAATATTATTCAAAATCACAGAATTTCGTTTTGTTGACACATTGCTTTCATATATATATATATATATATATACAAAAGAATCAGTCAAATACGCTTTTGTCTAGTTTTTTTGTTTTTTCCATTCTCCCCTCGGCTTATCTTGACCACCAGAACAGGATTTGAACTTGAGCCTTCAAACTTATAGGCAAAATAATTAATTTTTAAGTACTTCCTGATTTTCAAAATTTGGCATATTACTAGTTCAACGACTGCTGCCCTTTTGTTGGCTTCTGCTCTCTTGTTGGCTTAAGTCCAGACTACAGGAAGGTTCATCCATCCTAATCATTGCCTAACAAATCCCGTTCAGCACATTAACATCTAGTAATTTGTTTTTGAGGATGACATTTGCCCAAGTTGACCCTTTTAACTTTTGCTCATCCACCACCGCTCAAATTTGCTTGGTGCGAAACTGCAAACTGAAGGAGTATTTTGAAGACAGAAGATTTTCATCAATGAATTAAAGAACTTGACAAGACGTTAAGTAAATGTAGTCCCCCACTTCCTCTATCGAGGGTACGAGAACAGGTAAGAAGGGCCATCGTGGCCCAAAGAGAAACGTGCCTTAATAGTAAAATTCAATCATTTATGTACAATGTCGTATGTTTATGAGATTTTTGGGCAGACATTAATTACAGCTCATTCAATCATTCATGAGCTATATAACGAATTACCGAACTATACAGAATATCAAGATCAAGTCAAAACCCTTTAAAAGGTCATAATTTGCTACAAAGATCGCAAAGTGCCAGATGAACCACAAACGTCAACCACCTCAGGGTTTCTAATTTGTAAATTATTTCAAGCAAGCCGGTAACACAACTAAGGAAACAAGAGGGTCATGCACATTTACGATAATAAACAGGACAGACTTTGGGGAGATGGAATATGAAATCAGCAAACAATTTTGACAAACACGATCTTTTTCGCATCATAATTTGGATTTGGAAGAAATTCCAGCCAGTATCAACAAACTCGAGTCTTCCAGTGATTGTATCGGTCCATGTCAATGTCCGACCTAGACTTCATGCTTCGTTAAAATGTTCGACAGAGGATCACAGATTTCATTTAGCTCTTGCTTGGATGTAGCTGAACTATCGCATGCTTTGACTTCTCGAGAGGCTTCATGGTAGCGTATAACGTCAGCAATTCTGCTGGTAACAGACTCTGGGTTCCAAGGTATCCTTGTTCTACAAAAATAATGAGGTAGTAAACTGAAAGGTTAGTTTCAGAAAGGACAGAACACAAAATAACGTACGAAAAATGTTTAGCTAAGAAAATGCTGGCACCGCGGACTTAATTAGCAACACCAAGATCAACAAGATTATATAACCGGCACAGAAGAAACATGAGATTGATCAATGGGACTTTAACGATAATTAATTTTGTACAAGAAAAATATCACACCCAATCTGTAATCATCAAAAGCAATCTTTTGACTCATAGAATCATGCTACACAACAACAAAAAAGCTTCTAGCCCATATTTTTCTGGGGCAGGGCTACATGAATCATAGTCTTCCATTCAGTTCCGCTAAGAGATATCTCCTCCATTAAATTATTATCTCCAACCAAGAACTCTTAGGTCTATCTCTAAACTCCTCGCCCTATTACACTCGAAATCATAATATTAGAATTTTTGGTTTCACGTACACATAATGACATTTTTTTATATGAATGACAGATAACTCTAAAACTTCTAATAGTTAAAGAGTTGCTATTTACAAAGCTAGTAGTTGAAATGCCTGGTCACTCTTCCTAAAGGAATAGAGGCTGCACCACTCTCACTTTATCACGCGGATGAGAGCCACAGCATCAATATCCAATAGGGCTTACATTCGGCATGAGATTGTTTATTAGTTCAGATGGACAAGGTACATTTTGGTTCACATGAGTGCCGCAGGGAAGGAAAGGCAAATTAAATCTCATGCCAGCATGTTAATGGCATCAAATAAACTACACAATGCTTGACCATTTTGATACAGATGTCAGGAGAAAATGTGAAACTATGCTGGTGCGTATGAGACTTATAGCACACAAATTTTAGAATAATAATTCTCATACCTGGAGAGATGGTTTGGGGAAAAAAAGACAAAAATGTGAATGTGATGCTATGTATATAATATCCAATCAAGCTAAAATCCTATTTGAGTCAACAAAAACTTGCAAAGATTCTCATGTATACCGAACCAACTTTCATTTTGTGCAAGTAAAAAATATTCCGAAGACAAGCATCGTAGAATTGACATCATTTCATAAGCAAAACACAAAACTGAAAACAATTTTTAAGCAATTAATCTTTGTTCCAGTGTTTTATTTAAAATGTTAACAGTTTATCTGCAACGGGCTGAAAGTAATAACACATAAAACTATATAAAACTATCTACAATTTACAATAATGTTAAATATGCATAGCAAACGCAGTTCAAAATAAGTTGGAACCGAAGAATCTCACCGAGGCTTGATACTGCGGAAATCCTTCCTCCTCCACGCGCTGGAATCATACATATTCACACAGAGCGAAAAACATGCTGGCATTCCCCAAACAAAAATAGAAAAGCTCGTGTATTGACTACCGGAACCCCTCGAAGACATCTCTGCCAACCAAGTTCATCTTGCCATCACGACCCACCGTAAAAACCCAGTCAGATCCTTCTGCACTACCGTATTATCCTCCAAAGACACAATCCGTCTCTACTTGGAAATGACGGATAAAATCTCAAGTACTCGAGGGTATCCAAATTTCCGACCACTCTCAAATATATCCAAGTCACTGGAAAATAGCACAAGCGTAACAACGAAAAAACATATAAGACAGATGTGACCTCCATGGGAGCCCCACAGGCAATTGGCCCCCGAGTGAAACATACCCGCATTGTCTCCACATACATTTTATGTCATGCCTATGTGCTTTCAGCATTCTTGAGCATAGACTTCTCGAAAACAATTGCAGTAATTACACTGTCCAAGAAGAGCATGTAGGGATAGATCTCATATCCACAAATAGCAAATTAGGGTTAGGTAACGATTCCTATAAGTCTCCGAATTGTTTATTTGATCCTCATCAAACTTGTGCTAGGCTGTGTATGAACTTAAGCGCACATCCAGCAGCGCTCTGACTGATAATCTGATAAATTTCTTGTCCTCGTTGAGCTGCTCACTGACAGTGAAGATGGTATCACCGAGCTTAGATCTTGAGTTGAGAAGGGAGGAGGCGGGGAAAGGTTGAGCAAGGTGGATAGGAAGCACGAGGGAATCAACTAACAAAAGAATAATGCTTTATGTACACAACACAAGAAAACAACTCACAAACATTGCCTTTATCAAATGATCATCTCTACACTCCAGCAACATCAATTCTAACCTTTATAAACAGAAAAAGAAATATTGATAATAGGGTAATATATTGAATGCGACCTCAGTCAATCTTTTTTATTGGCCGCGCCTCCAATCCCCCTTCTTTCCTCTTTTCAAGTGAATAGGGCATGTACGTTCCAAGAATTTTATCCCAAGTCACAAAGAATGGTTGCGAGAAGTTGTACTTGTTTCCATAGAGCTGATGGTGAATATCATGGTAGGCACAGTTGTTACTGAAGAACACATGGAAAAGGTTGCCTGGAAGCCACAATCCACAATGATCATCAACTGTCTTGACTGTCGCAAAAGAAAAGAAGAAGATTGATGTCCGAGGGGTCATTCCGGAGATAAGGAAGGACAAAACCCCACCGACAGTGTCCAGGAGTAGCCCCTCAAGGGGGTGATTGTATAGAGCACCATAGGCAAAGGGGACAACAAGGCTATGGTGCTTGGAGTGGATGTGTTTGTACAAGAACTTGTTAATGTGCATATACCGGTGCACGAAATACTGCCATGTGTCCATCACTACCATAGCGATTGCAAACTGAATTAATATCAAAATAAGAGAAGGTTGCGGCGAAACTGCCATAGAGTCATCACTGATGAACTGCATAATAAAAAAAAGAAAACTCAACATTAACGACTTATGATATATGATGCTAGGATATCTATTTTATTCATTAAAATATGGGTTACATTGTATATCATGTAGAACAATACACAGCGCAAATACGAAATTGAAATGTATAAAAGTTTTGCCACACTCTTCCTAATAAGCCTGAATATGACACACGCTTCTGTTTGTCTTTGACACCTAAGAATCTGCAAATTAGTTTACCTCGAGAATTATATATGAGACGGACTATGTAGTCATTTTTTGGTAAATTGCAGCAGATAACCCCCTCATTTTTATCTCCAGTAACACTTATTACCCCTCAGCGTCATTTATTAGCACTTTAACACACCTCAACTCATAAGAGACCAAGTTCATCACCACAATAAAAAAGCGAATTCAGGGGTGGTAAGTTCTGCTATTTTTTTACAAAACAATTCACTACATATTAGGTCTTCTGAAATATGAATAGCAACAAATTCGCATATCTACTTCCGCAGTACTAAGCATTGAACAACTAGATAACGGAACCGACACATAGAATAAAAAAAAATAGACAAATAAATGCATACCGTGAACAAGAGAAGAGAGACGGCGATCTGAAAGGCTTGCTGAATGAGAACTCCTTTCACAACCATTCCTTTGGTCGCCACGTTCTTGATGTCCTCTTCGCCCTTCGGGTGAAGCCTGTAATTGTGGAGATCGCCGACGAGCTCATAGAATCCTGAGTAAATCCAGTAGACTGCGATCGGCACAAAAGTACCCAACAGTTCATCCGAAACCCTAAATCCCATCTCTAATTTAACTTTAAGCGGTCAGATTCTGCAAAAAAAAATATAAATTGAAGGTGAAAATTAATAATAATAATAATAATAGAAAGTAGCGATCTTGAGACCAGATCCCAGCATCGGAGCGCGAGATCTGACAGAGGAACCTGAAGTAAGGAATGAGGTTGAAGGATCGAGATTGAACTCCTCCTCTTGTTTGAGATTTGTCGAAATCGCAAGAGAAATCCTTCTCCTCTTTTTCTTCTTTTTTGTCTGAGAATATATTAGAAAAGAATGAAAGAAAAAGGGATCGGTTTCTCTTTCTCTTTATTATGGGGATGGAGGACGGAGGAGAGCTGTTTTTGGTGGGTGTTTGTTTTTTTAGCAGTTGATAAACAGCGAAGAGAGGCAAGGACCTTTTGACCTTATTCTCCCGTTCACAGCCTTTTTATGACCTTTGTCGGTCCTTATCGCCCATGTTTTCCCCTTTTTATATATATAGATTTTTTTCCTTTCTAAAAATGAAGCGAGCGCTAGCCATTTCCCTCTGTCCAGTATCTTTCTTTCTGGGGGTGTAGTACGGAAATGGCACTATACTATTTTTATAAAAAAAACAGTTATTCGCACTTTAATACCCCAAAAGCTTCATTTATTTTTTCTTTGATGCTCGAAATTTTATTTTGACAATTTGGTACCTGAAGTGCGAGAAGATTAACATTAATCAACTAAAGAACGAATGGGGAAAAAAAACGTTTTCCTTACCAAATTTCAGGTATCAATTTGTCAATTTGAGTACTTTTTAAAGTATTTTAGGTATCATAGTGAAAGCATACGTTTGAATGTAACATAGAGTTTGGATAGCTTTTTTAGGGGTTAGGGAGGTTACAAGGGTAGCCTTCTTAAATTTGTGTTCGTTTACATTTATTAGTCAGTAAGGCGAAGGATTGAGAGGGTCACAAAGAAGCAAATTTCTTTACTTTCTTAACCCTCCTAAAGTGGACGGATTGGAAGGAGAATGGTTGTATATTAAATGAATTGTCCATTCTCTTCCTATTTTTCAACTCTAAACAAACGCAAATTTGATCAATCACACCCCCCTCCCTCTTCATTCCCCAGTTGTATGTCCAAACACAATTAGTTACATCACACTCCCTTCCTCTCCTTTCTCTCCCATTGAGTTTAGTTCAATCATCCTCCTCCCCTACCCTCTCCTCTATCCAAGCCCATTAGGCTTGACTGCTCCAACACAAAGGCTTGCACCAATGAATTATTAGTCTATCCGACCATCCCATTCTAAGTTTTGATGTCTATGTTTATCCATAAAACCATATAAATCCTAAGTCTTTATGTGCATAAATCTACATAGCAACTTTGCGTTTTATCCCCCCAAAAAAAAAGTGCACCGGGAGGAAAAGGAGTCGAGGGTGCTGCAAAAATCCAAATTAGAATCCCACAAAAAGCAAACAATAAAAACAAAAGAGAAAAGAAACTTGTCCACATATTTCTAATGATTTTTTTCCCTAAACGAAAATGTTTTTCTCCACTGTATTACTTGTCTAAGTTCACCATTTTGAAGCAGTTTATGAGTTCAGCGGCATTGACCAAGTATTTTTACTTTTTTCCTTCTTTTTATGCCCTTCAAAACTTTCCAAATGCATGAAGTCACATCTCAAATTACTCATGAAGGTTGTACACGAACGTTTGATTCGTTTTCAAAAGATGCAGCGTTCCGCTAGGTATCTGAGGGTACTGACATAAACATGGCCAGGTAAAATGTCCGGAAATCAAATTCAAGAAACCAAAGACTCAAAACATCAGAGGATCAAGTGAGAGTTTAGTTATGAGCTATACCATTGTTATCTTTATACCCACGACAACTCCAGCAGAGAATACCGACACCAGTATTAGAATCCCATGTGATACTTGGACAAATAAACCAACTAAGTACACCAGATGTTCATCCTCATCCATCAGTTCAGTGATACAAAATGTAATTTCGCTGCAAAAAAAAGCAAACTTACCAGAAGAATCACTTATTTCCTCTAGTAATTGCATTTTCTGCTTTATAATTTACGTCGAGTCAACTAGCAATACATCTAAGCTACTGCATGAGAAACGAATAATACATCTACAATACAAAGCAAGTCAAGGACAGACGGTGGCACAAAACGGGATAAGGGAACCTGTAGCCTATCAGTATAAACAGGCACTTTTGCCCGGACCGCAACTAGGGTCGAAGTGAAGTGAGAGAAGGCAAGAAACCGTGTGAAGCAACCTGCTCTTATGTGCTTAAAACTAAAACCCAAAGTTACAGAGCGGAAGAAACTCCATCTCACTATCAACATACTTGGTCCATAGATGCTTGTACTGGTTCAAGGCAACATCCAGCCACGGTTTCATGTTTCCATTGAAATGTATAACGGCAGCACTACGGATTTCATCTTGGCTCACGCTTGGGTTGTAGCCGAGCCCCATCACATGCCATGACTTCTCAAGAGGCTTTGTAGTTGTGTAGAATGTTGCTAGTCCTGCTGGCAACACAGTACCCGGATTCCAAAGCGACCCATCCTCGTTCTATTGAGATAACAAGGCAAGAAATTTTAGACACGAACCTCCCCAAGGGGAAAATGTGATTACAAAAGAAACTAAGGATAAACAAAATGCAAAGTAACGAAGTTTCCGACCAAGTGATATGGTCATGGGCCTTATGACAATACCACGGACAAGATTACATAAGCAATATCAATGACATGCATGGCATAATTGCAACTGTTCAAGGAGTCAATGAGTAGTAATTTTGTAAAGGAAAAAAATCACTCACACTCTTTTTTTCTAGTAATTGCTTTTCCAGTTGAAATTTGTGGTATGCTGGAAGTTGAATGAGAAACAAACTCTTGAATATTGTGAAATTATTGATATTATGTATGCTACTCTTTGTAGTATTCCTATTCCTATGGACTCCCAAATAACACATTCATGGTTCCTCTTCTGAAAAAAGCACGTTCCCCGAATTAAGCCTATTCATTTTACACTCCTTCCAACTAGTGCTATTCCTATATCTATCTATCAGACTTCAATAAACACATCCACAGGTATTTTTTGTGCAAAAAAGACCAGTCACGACTTTACAGACTTCAATAAGACAAATACACAGGTCATTTTAATGCAAAAATGTGTTCCTCAAAGTAATCATTTTCCTTTTGCATCCCTTCTCCTGATAACAGTCACATATTCAATTCAAGTGTATATATAGGCCATTCCCTGTAAGAATTTCATAGGCCATTCCCTACAAGAATTTGCAAATCTGAAGATTGATGTGTCACCCAACTCTCATGTAAAGTTAACACCCTCCAAAGCATTCTCCTGATGAATTTAATGATATAAAAGACAACTCCTCAACTATGGGATTCTTTTTTTTTTTTTTTTTTCATTCTAACTATATGTATAGTAACAAGCATCTCTACCACTTGTTAGTTGTTATTTTAGTAAGCTCTTCAAAATTTCCCCTTTCTCAATAGATGTATACTAAAAAGGCCTTGCACGCTTCCTGTGAGAATGTCTCAAACCTGTAAACCCCACAACAAAAAGGGTAGAACTCATTGGCCACCAACCATGCTAGCTGATCTTCATCCCCTTTGCTGATAATAATTCTCACATTCTCCAGCAAAACCTCCCAAAACCACTCCTTCATATTGCCAGCCATCATAAGATAGATTTTTTTAAGGCTAAAAATCATACGAAATGTGGTTTAATTCAAAACGAAAGAAGAGGTTATGATTTATTTATAGATGGAAAATAGGGTTATTTCAAAATAGTCCCTTATATTTAATATTTTGGAATTAGCCCATCAAATCATTAAAATTTATGTTAGGTCTCTCAATTCTTTTTTTCGAATTTCAAGGAACTAATTTGTAACAATTTATAAGAATTGGGAAGCCTAATAGCAAATCTAATGATTGGAGGAGCTACTTCATAATATTAAAGATTTAACTAACATTGAAATAATCTTATTTCCCATCAATAAATAATTCCTAAGTTTCCTTTCCATTTATAATCAAGTCACATCACATTAATCATTTAACCTAAACAAATCCTATCAAGATAACTGGCAACGTGAAAGCGTGCTTTTGGAAGTTTTTTGCCAGAGAATGTAAGGATCCTTATCAACAACAGGGTGAAGATCAGGTAGTATTGAGAGCCGATGAATTCTAGTATACATATATTTGGAAAGGAAAAAATTGAAGAGGGTAATAAAATAATAATCAATGTATTATAGCATACATACACTTATAAAGAAAAAGGAGATAATCTCATAGCCAAGGAATTGCGTTTTATATCATTAGAATCATCAGGAGGGAGTTACATTTACGTAACTTTTAAGCAAGAAGATCAGGCTTTTCAATACAGTAACCTCAACCCCTAAGGTATAGGGTTCACGTTAGGTGACACATCGATCTTCTAAAGACGCGCAAATTCTTGTTGAAAAAAGATGACTTGGAGGACTTTATGATATGCAAGATTTTTCTTCCTGCCAAGAAGTTGACATGTCTGACAGCCGGACATGACACAACACACGTTCAACCAAACCCAACACTAAAAAATGAGTAAAGCCTTTTACAGAACGCCCCGGTTTTCTTATGCTAATAACAAAAATATTTATACGGCTATTGAGTTAAGCATAACATGCTCCAATAAACACACAACTAATCATGTTCTCATGTTTGAATTCTGGGGAGTCATTGCCACCAATCACGTGTCTATTACACACTCATCTTCATGTCTTTGGACCATAGGGAGGAAGGCTTGATGTCATATAAGAAGAATCATCAGTGCATAATCTACTCCATATTTCATACTGTCAGCGTGAGGACGTGCTCATATTTGTTTTCCTGTTTTTTCCCAGGAAAACATCCTTTCTACATGCAATGAAGTTGCATAGGTTTAGGTGGCAAAGTAGATGGAGAAGCCAATGAAATATGAAGTCAATAAGAAGTTAGGAAGCTTTTTGGCACACAGCAGACTTCAAGGAAGGGATATTTATTATATGGAAAGAAAAGATAAAAGAGGATAACTCATTGGCAAAGTACTTTGGAATATGGAACCGATGAACAGCTATTTTATGAGGAGATCAAGAGAAGTCAAGTCTGATTAACTTGCAGAAGGCAAAGAGCCTCGGCCTGCACCACCATAGAGTTGGATGAACAATGGAAGCATACAATACCCAAATTGGTAGCATCTGGGGTTATAGGGTGTTCGAACTGCATATAGTGAACGGCACAGGTGAAACAAACTTCAGAGCATGTTGCCCATAACTTGTTAATACAGTAGCACTAGCACCACTAGAGAACAGAAAGAATCACCAATAACATGTCAGTTGCCGAATCACGGAGAGATGGATGTGAGGACATGTTTCTGATGTGGAAAGTTTTTCATTCCGATGAACAGCTATTTGATGAGGAGGTCAACAGAAGTCGAGTCTGCTTAACTTGCACGAAGTGAAGACCATTGGCCTGCACCACCATAGAGTTGGATGAACCAATGGAAACATAAGCAATACCAATTGGTAGCATCTGGGGTTATAGGGCGTTTGAACTGCATAAAGTGAACAGGTCAGGTGAAACAAACTTCAGATCATGTTGCCCACAGCATGTTAATGCAGTAGCACTAGCACCACTAGAGAACAGAAAGAATCACCAATAACATGTCAGTTGCCGAATCATGCAGAGAGGGACGTGATGACATATTTTTAACGGTGGATGCTAATGCCAAACTGATGCCACATTTCTACCAAAAGGCCTAAATTTGTTGAACATGTGCTTGAAGTTCTTTTGTTGGTTAAAATGGCAGATCACTCCCAGCACCACAAAATTCAAATGGAGCATAGGGGTTTAAACTTGTGATGATCTTGTGGGCAATTTCAAACAACATGGTTACTTGCTTGTCACGGACTTGACCAATGCGGTAGACATGAGCAAAATAGAGCGAGAATGGCAAATTACATCATCCACTATTAGACAAATAAGCATACTTCACCTATTTTTATGCCGAATGTAGGGATGCAGGAGACCATGAGTGGAGTATGGAGCACTCCACACGATTTCAAGCTATGTAAAGAGTCATAACCGAATCACCAATGTATTGCCAAGATCCTCCCACACATTAACGGTATTCCTATACAATTCTATTTGATGTTGTGAAATAGTTTATATAGCAGGCTACATAATGCATATACATAATTGGTGTCTATACACTCAGCAATCAATCTTTTATCTAGTATTGTACTTATAATGCTCTGAATAGGTTCCGTCACTGACCAATATATCCATAAAGAGCTAAAGGTAAATATGTAAAGGCTATAATGCTAAATACTAATAACAAAATGCAGATCAGCCAGCTAAAGTTGAATCTCACCAAGTTTTGGAGCTGATGGAACTGGTCCGTGCACTGCTCCCTCCTCCACGCATCAAGGTCAAACACATTCACCCCGAAACCCCAAGCACAAGCCCTCGGGCTAAACTTCTCCTTCACCGCCTCACTCGAAAAGTTCAAGTACTTACTGTACCTACGAAATCCCCCGAAGCACATCTCCACCGCCCCGTTCACCTTCCCACCTAGATCCGACCTAAAAAGCCCAGCCAAATCTCTCTGCACCACCACATCATCCTCCAACAAAACAATCCTCCTCAATTTAGGAAACATCTCCGGCAAGTAGAACCTCAGGTACTCAAGCACATCCAAATCCTTTCTCCCCCCTTCAACCATTCGAATCACCGGCGAGTAAGACGAGTTCAAGAACCCAAACTCCGACACCGACCGGACATCCACACGTGCACCGTGCGCCGGCGGCCTCCTCAGAAACCAAACCCTCATCGCCGCCACATACATCTTGTCCGTCACCACATGGAACACGTGTTTTCGCGGCTCCTTAGCATTCTTCACCGCCGAATTGACAACCACGGAGACCGCGATCACATTATCGGAGAAAATGGCATAATGATACAGATCCGGATTTATGAGATCCGGAGAGTTAGGGTTAGGGATCATCTTCTTGTACTTCTTAGGATTGTTGATCCAATCCCCCATCAGTCTCATGTTGAGGCAGTGGATCGATTTAGGGGTGGATCCGGCAGCGATCTGACTGGACAGCGCGCCTAACCTCTTGGCCTTGTTGAGCTGCTCGTTAACGGCGAAGATCGTGTCTCGAAGCTTCTGGATCTTGAGCTGAGTGTCGAAGGACTCTTTAGACTCAGCGATGATCTGGCGAGCGGTCTTGATCTTCTCCTTGGCTTCTTTCTCCAAGAGACGGAGGGAGTCCTCGTCGAGATTGGAGGAGGAGGAGGAGATCTTGGAAGCCAGCTGAGAGAAGGAGGAGGAGAGATCTTGGAAAGTGGACAGAGATCGAGAGGAGGAGAGCTTGGAGCGGCGAGCGAGGGAGGAGTAGGCGTGGACGACGGCGAGGTGGTCGAGGGCGTGGCGGCGGAGGAGGAGGAGGCGGGTGTGCAGGGGATCGGAGGAGCTGAGGGAGAGGAAGCTCCGTCCATGCCGAGCTCCGGCGAAGAACGACGACGACGACCGAGCGTCTTGGCCGCTGGCGGTGGAGTCAGCTAGGTTAAGCGAGGAGGAGGAGGAGGAGGAGGAGGAGTGAGAGGAGAGGATGACGGAGAGAGAGGCGATGAAGAGGAGAGTGAAGATGGCGGAGGCGAAGACGCGGTATGTGACGAAGGAGACGGCGCGGGCGGAGGAGGAGCGGCCGCCGCCAGCCATTGAGGGCGTCTCTAGTGGGGACGACGAAGTTTAGAAGGAGGAGGATTGGAATTTGTCGGTGATTATTTTATTTTTGAAGGATCGCCGACAAAGTTTGGCATTTGATAACTGTTTGTGATGGGCGAAATCAGCAATGAGTTCGACGCGGAGTGGGGACTGATGATGAAAGTCTTGTTAAATAAATGTTTGTATTCATTAATTATTTATCTCTTTAGTTAACCCTTTTTACTGTTCCTCCCCGGTTGGTGATGGACAGTGACTTTTCTTTTTTTTTTTCTTTTCTTTTTCTTATTAATAAACTACTCCGGAAATGAAATTAAAATGGTGAGAGCTATTTATCAAAACTTTTCAACTGTCTGATCACCCACAGTGGTGTGATGGACACTAACTTGGAACTTTGCTTTTCCACTCATTCATGTATTCAGCAAGTGGAAACAAAACAAATCAATTAGGTGAATCCAAGTTCATTTTGATGTAAATGTCTAAATTGTGGCAATTTACCCAACTCCCTTCATTAAAAAAACTACCAAAAATGCCCTTAAGAGACTAAGCTAATGTTTGCGACAAAATCACTGAGTCAAGGAGAACCAAACATGCACATCGAAAGCAACTTCCAGTACTGAATTTAGCTTTTAAATTCCCAGTTTGCAAAAGCAAGGGGGGAAAAGTCCAGCTTCGTGAGAAAATAATCCACTGCTCTCGAATCAAAATCAATATGAAGGGTGGAAAAAGTAAAAGTATTCCACTTATTATTAGATTTCCAGTTCTCATCTCTAACAATACAATCAGATATGGGAATTCTGAAACCCGAAAATTCCTATGCTCCAATTCAGAACAACATCAGCGCAGACATACCCATATTAAAAAAGCAACCAAACAAGGGGATAGTAACTACTTAAAACCCAACAATAAAAACCGCCAAAATAACCCAATTTTTCCGACCAAACAACGAGCTCCGTGCCTCACGGAGGGTTAAAAAATGTGCAAAACTGCTTCTTCAAATGATTAGCCAAAAAGTTCATCAATGGCAGTTCCCTTCATCCTTTAGCAGTTTCGTTTGTGCCACCAACCCAATATTGCTTCACGACATATAATACCTTCTCGGTCACGAAAGGACCGTCCTCGTGATCAGCCATTTTCATATTCCATCTCATGCCAGCGGCGAGCTTCTTAATCTTTATGAGAACGTCGACTTGGTCTCTTAATATCACTGCACCTTCTGGTCGCAGGATTCTATCCATCTCCAACAGAATGTCCTCCATTTTGCATCTGCTCCAAACGGACAAGTATTATGAGAAAATAATAATGTGATAATATGTGATACATATCTCAAGATAAAACAATCTCTCATCTCAAATTAGAACAAAAGTTCATGGTGGTTCTTTCCGCCAAATAAAAACAGGTTTATGGCAGTTTTGTGTAAAAAATCCAATTCAGGGTAGTTTTGTGAAATTTACCTACCTAAGAAACAG
>JBAKGM010000139.1:482287-494617 GCA_037177215.1 Asparagus racemosus | reverse complement strand
TATTTTGCCCCCATGTTTGAATGTTTATTATGTGGAAAGATGATTAATCAGAAGGCATTTTGCTATGATAGTGCACAATGAAGTTATTCTAATGGATATTACTTTTTTTGTATTACGCAACACTTTTTCTTGTCTGATGCTGTAGTTGTGTGGATTGTGATCTTAAAGAACTGTTAAGTTGAGAATGTACTATTTATATCATACGATTGTTTGTTCATGTTGTACGTATGGATATTTGATCTGATTAGTACATTGATTGCTCTTCAAATGTATATAATAGAATTTTCCATGGATCAATAATGTCAGGGTTATAGTTTTTGTATGCCTCTATGAAGAGTGTGATTAATTTAGAAGTTTGGCAATAATTTTTTTATAAAATAATGGACTTGCCCCAACGGTTATAACTGTTGGGGCAAAAATCAGCCCCAACGATTGTAACTGTTGGGGCAAAAATTAGCCCCAACGGTTGTACCCGTTGGAGCATGTTATTTTAATTTTTAAGTAAAAAATAGAAATTTACTTGCCCCAACGGTTGTAACCGCTGGGGTAAGTTTCTCAACCGTTGGGGCTAAGTCAGCCCCAACGGCATTTGTTTTATCAGTTCCAACGGTTGTAACCGTTGGGGACATGATCAGCCCCAACGGTTACAACCATTGGGGCTGGTCATGTTTGTACCAGTGTGAGGAATGAGGATATATACAAAAGTTAACCTTAGACTTATGCATTCTTGGCTTGTTTTGAGTTCTCACCGCAAGACGAAAAAGAGGGGAGATCTCACAAGCATGTTTCTGTTGTGTGGATACGAGCGCTTCCAAGCGTAAAATTTTTGAACCGTTTCGCGTGTGTGTGCGTGTTTGTGTGTGAATTAAACCGAAAATGACGGTATTAAAGCTATTGATACTATCAAATTGTACTATGGAAGTAACGTGAGACAACCATCTCTCTCATATCCTTTTCACCATTTTGGGGTCAACACCAAGATACATAATAGCACATTTTGAAAAGAAGGTGTTCCTCATATTAGACCCTAGCTAAAATAATTCTATCTGTGTTATATTAGGCCCTCAAATCTTCATATTTTGTAAATTACAGTCTCAAATTTCTAAATTTGAACGGAGGGTTTTTTGAATCAATTTTATAGAATTGGGAATATAAATACAAATATAGGAATGTTTTATTTAAAATAGTTCAGTTAATTTGGAGGTGTGAATTACTGATATGAAGATTTGAGGTCCTAATATGAAATAGGATAGAATTTATGATCGAAAATCTAATAAAGAAAATAACAAGAGTTAATTGGATCACTAGTCATTATAGTAATCTCATAACTGGATATTCAGACCTATGTTTTAATTGCTTAGATTGATAATATAATTTAATACTAATTGGATCGTTAATCACTTCTATATTTCCCGCCAATTAACATAATGGATTTTCACGATATGAAAATTCAATGATCATTTAACATAATAGGTAGATACACAATAGATTTATCCCTATGTGTAATATCCAAATCATACTTAAGGAAATGAAATTTGTGAAATATAGGGCAACTTGTATTGGATAGCTTTATTGCATTTGGCAATTTGTTCTTGAAAATATTACCTTGTGACATATTGAGTAAGTTGTATTGCTTAAAAATATATGGGAATATACAACTCAAACTGATGAAAATCGTTAGAAGTAACTAATGATTCAATTAGTATTTAGTTACATGACCGGTCATCCAAACAATGAAAACATAGGAATGAATGTCCAATTATGAGATAAGTATAGTAACTAGTGATCAAATTAACCCAAATTACAAAGAAAATTAAGTTTATATTACTTGTAGAAATTATAATTCTACCTAGCTTATTAAGAAGATTAGCATGCCATCGCCATGGTCCTGCTCCTCTTTATGTAATATACAGCCGTTGACTTGTATGCATGGTCATTTTACCGCCTTCCGTGATCTTGATTACTGTAGTCAAACTCTTATTGGAACGGAACTACTATAAAGTTTAGCTTAGCTAGCTTGTCTTCTAAATATATATCCTCATCTTTTGAACAATAACAATAATAATATATATATCCAGTAATAATTCCGCTGTTGGTTTGTTATCACAAATATGAACGTGGTAACATAACTTTCCTCAATTGTGAGCGTGTCCTTGTAGCACAATAGTGAAATCTACTGAATCCATATTATAAGATATTCTCAATAAAGAATGAAAAATGAGAGAGAGCGCGTGGAGAAAAAAGGGGAAGAAAAAGGAGCTCCCCGTAATCCCTATAACACAAGAATACGTGGTGGCCTTATAAAATCTCATTAATTAACTAAAATATGATGTTCTCCCAATAAAATCCCATGATGGATCCTTATCAACAACCATAACCTATGCTATGCTTCGTGATCAATATCAGTTATGGTCTAGCTAGTATGAACCAAACCACGCCAAAGAAAATGGTGTGGTGCGCGATACAAACAAAGAAGCTAAGGCAATCATCTAAAGCCCTCAACTTCGTAATCTCCACGATCAATTTGATACTAGGAAAAGATTGACTAAGATCCACAAGTAAAGCTCTGTAGCTTCTACAAATTAAATGGACCCTTGACTTTTAATTTTCCATAATATGGAGTCACATTTATTGGCCGGACATTTGATAGCCATGCCTCTGTGTGATGCGTCACCACACATGTCAATGCTCAAGATCTTCATTGCTGTGGGACCTAGTGTTCTTTATTTTATTTTGATAATAATTCTCCTCCTTTTTCTCCCCCTTCTTGCATTAAATGAGAGAAGGTATCAAAATTCAAGTGTCCACATTTTGCTGTTATTTAATTCATCTACTCTCTGCAAGTGTATAGTCCACAGTAAATGTTAACCGTTTGCCGTCGATGTTATTGTGTTATGTATCTTAGATTTTTCCTTTGTTCTTTTTTTTTTCCCACATCATTATCCTTTGATGAGATGAGTATGAGTTGCGTTTGTTGACTTTCGAGCGAAAGATCTTCATAACATATTTCCAAATGTTGTATTTATTTATGACATTGATATACTAAATATATAAAATCTCACTAGGAGGAAGGAGAACATAAATGTATGTTCCACTATCAATTTTGAAATCATTATACTTTATCAATTCAGTATGCATCGGTACAAACAATTAAACATAGTACAGCCGCAATTTTACCCGTGATAAGTCAATTATTACTGAATTTTCTTTAATCTTTTCTAAAAATAACGTACATATTGCCTGGTTTTTGAGGCCGTAGATTTTGGTGTTGCTCCAAATAGATGTAAAAATGTACATAGTGATTAATGCACATTGTCTATACAAAATTACACGTCCCTGAATGGAGTTGATGAGCTTAGGCGCGGCACATCTCGAACCAGCTAGCCCATGATTGATCCATCAATAGGGGCCCACAAACTGGGCCTAGTTGGGCCCAAGGCCCACACAATAAGAGCCGCATTCGTTTTGGTAATAAATATGATAATTTATTACCCCCACACGTGGCATTCATAAATCAGTCGTGTTTTTATTGCCCCGTATCAGGTCCCCCAAGAGGTCACGTGGTGAGCTCGTGACCGTAGCTGGTGCACATTTGCTTGCATTCATGGACAATTGGGAATCACCAGAACTGCAGGCCGCAGAAAAAGGCTAATCATTGCTTGGCCCATCGTGGTCCACATCTTTCTTGCGAATTAACAGGTCATTTATTAATAACTTGCAGGAGGGGTAAAAAAAAAACTCTAGTGACAAGATGATGGATTGCTCGAGGGAACATCCAATAATTTTATCTGTACTCTCCATTAACTTATGGCCTTAGATGTAATTGGACTCATGTGCTTGGTGTCGTTCCTCGAAGAGTTCCTTGATAGAGTTTGCCAACTTCGTAAAGTGATTACCTAATTGTGTAAATACACCTAATTGATGGAGTTGGACTAAATTATTTGGGCAAGGCTCTGGTCACATCTCTGAGGAATAATCGAGCCACTAAAAGACACAATTCACCTTTTTGAAGAATTCACACTTGCATTGCGGTCGTTGCACGAGTAGAGTTGCCACGTAGATCGATTTTTTTTCCTTCTTCAATCATACAGGAGTTGCCACGCGGAGTCCAGTTGCTAGCGGTGAAAATTTGACAGGGCCTGAATATTTATGGGGGCAATAAATGATTAATTCGGTGACTCATCGCAATTTCGATTCTTCATGGTATGAAATTATTAGTTTCCCAAGCCAATATCACAACCAGATCAAAAAAGAACGGAAAAGAAGTGTTTTGTTTCTCAACGATTTATCCCAAAAGATATTGATATCCGTTGATGATAAAGTTTTTCTTTCTTTCTTTCCACTTTTTCTGCTTTAATTAGGCGCAGTAGGCCCTTCGAGTTGATCTCGCCTAGCGCTAGCGCCACGATTTCGAATTCCACGGGCACAAAAGATGAACCTAATGTGATCAAATCAGAGTCTCTTCAGTAATTCAAGCAACTTCCAAGAAGTCTACGACTCATTAATGTCATTAGTTGGAGGACAAGCTGTAAGATGTTAACATTTGAAAGAAAAAAAAAAAATCAATCAAGATAACAGATTGATTGATTGATAGAGGCATTGATGAGATTAGAGCAAAAGTAAAGTACTCAATGCGCTCGCACAAGCAAAGCCAATCTCATGCATAACCCCTAAAATTCTCCAGAGCGAAAAGACAGAAGGAAACGATACTGCAAAGTTTCCGACTACAGAGAGAAATATGCATCGTAATAATGACAGGTTTTTGTAGCTCCGTGGTTTAAACAGGTGTATTTGGGCTTTAACATACCCCCTTTTGGTTTTAAAAACTGAAGCCGGATTTGTAACTAGCTAGCAATCTGCGATCAACCCTAAAAGGTTTCTCCAAACGGGATAGAAATCCATTCTTAAACCAAGCCAACTTGTTGTAACATCTCACGTATTACAAATATGGATTGCAATGTAAGACATTGTATCATCGCGATCAACTTTCCCGCGATTACCCCCCTTGAATTGTAAGATACACGCAACATAATGATCCGATTCCCTCTAATATTCCAAATATATGTACTGAGAATTTGGCATGAACTTGTCAAGTTTGACATCAAGTTAGCTTGATAACTACCGTCATCCTGTTGTCAGGCTATACAGAAACTGTGATTCCCAGTTAAAAAGGTAAGTTCTCAGCGCATTAGCTTAGGCTAACCTAAACTCCAAGACTAAATCACAATTGTAAACAGTTAACAGGATGGTTGTGAACTGAACATGATTTTATTCTTCGAAGTATGAAAACCCAACCAGAAGAAAATTATACGAATCACGTTCATAACACAAACTCAAAGACAAACCTGTGTTCTAAAGTTTGATGCAAAGGTTGGATTCTGCTTCCGGTCACCAATAATCTCCGCAAGAACAAGATCCCGCTCTGAAGGAATGAAAGCGGCTCCGATCCCTAACTATGATCTCCCTCCCATAAACCTTTGATATCATCTTCATCACAGCATGGCAATCCCTACAAACTCTTAAATTCTTCACAATCCTTATCGTCTTCCCAACACCAGTTCTAGCTATCCCTAATGCCACTGCGAGCTTCTCACTGTGTCTAACAATCGCCCCTTCTTTCTCCTCGTCCTCGATATCATGCAACACACTCCCAACTTCTGGCATATAGCCTTCATCCTTCAGTTTCTCCATGATCTCCGCTAGCTTTTTATTTGCCTCTACACCTATTCTACTAGATTCGTCACTTGCTACAAACTTGTAGACAGCCTTGTCAACCTCGATAGAGCTCCATCCAGGATCCTTCTTGATGCTCTGCTTACTCATTGATCCTCTCACTTCAGCTACATCTTTCCATTTCCCAGCTACAGCGTAAATATTTGACAGTAGAACATAGTCGCCAGGGTCATTAGGATCCAACTCAGAGAGGCACTGCTTTACAAGTTCGGCAAGCTTAACATTTCCATGAATACTGCATGCACCAAGCAATGTTCTCCATATGATAGCATTTGGCTCAATAGGCATTTGTATAGCGAATTCATAAGCCTCGTCTAATAGTCCAGCGCGACCATAGAGATCAACCATGCAGCCGTAGTGCTCAATTGAAGGAGAAAGTCTGTAGGTATGTGTCATTCTATGGAAGAATTCACGGCCTTTGTCTACTAGCCCAGCATGGCTACAGGCATAGAGGATAGAGATGAAGGTTATCCAATCAGGTTTTGTTCCAAATTCTTCCATATCAGAAAGGAGCTTGATTGCTTCTTCTCCATAACCATACATTGCAAAAGCTGCAATCATTGATGTCCATGATATGATGTTCTTCTTCCCCATCTCCTGAATGAAAACCTGATGAGCCATTTCAATGCTCCCGCATCTAGAATACATGTCCAAGAGTGAGTTTGTCACTGCTATAATGCTAGAGAAACCCGCCTTCATTATGTGTCCGTGTAGGATCTTTCCATTCTCAAATGCCCCTGACTGTGCACAGGCCGAGAGGATGCCAGTCAAGCTCACCTCATTTGGCTTCAGCCCCTCTCTCAACAAATCTCTAAAGAAACTGCAGGCATCGTCAAAATGTCCATTGCTAGCAAAACCAACAATCATGGTGCTCCAAGACACCGGGTCATGTTGGGGCATCTCGTAGAATAACCTCCTAGCTGATTCAAGCTCACCAGCCTTTGTGTAACCAGCAAGCATGAGATTCCAAGAAGTCTGATTCCTCCATGGCATCACAGCAAACAGATCCTCACTGCCTTTGATATCATTTGAACGGAAGCAAGCTGTGACCACTGCATTCCAAGCTACAACATTTGGCTGTGGCATTTCATCAAATGCTTTCCTTGCTGAGGCAACGCAGCCACACTCAGCATACATGCTTACAAGCGTCGTACCAACAAAGAGATGGGCATCGAGGCCGTGATGGATTGAAAGGGAATGGAGTTGGGTGCCAGCATGGATTGTCTTGCAATTTGCTGCTGCCTTCAATAGGAAGGCAAAAGAGAAGCTGTCCGGAGTTATACAACGCCGCCTCATTTGGTTGAAGATGAGGAGGGAATGATGCGGGTGATCAGATTCTGAGAAACCACGAATGAGAGTGTTGTGCATGAAGGCATCGGGGAATGGGTAGTGAGATAGTACATGGTGAGCATAGTCCAAACCATCAGTGAGGGTGATGGCAGCAAGGAGGATAATTTTTCCAGCAACAAGAGGATCAGCATCAAGCCCGGTCTTCAAGACAAAGGGTTGGACTTGTTTGAGGTGGCTGAGGGTCTTGCAGCCTCTCAGCAAAGATAAGCATTGTAGTGGCTGATGGGTGATGGCCATTCCTCAAAACTATATGCTCAGACCTGCACAATATCACGTTACAAAGGCATCATTTGAAGTAATACAAAAGAGATACGAACTGGGAACAACTTCTAATGCAAGTAATGATTTTAGACATGAGTTCAATATTTATTGAATACACTGAAGCTTTATGGAAAAATATAAGATGTGGGAAATGAATTGAAACCATCTCAAACCATTCTCTCATTATTCATTGTAGAAATCCAGTCAATAAACAAGCATACAACTTCAAAGCCTCCACCATTTCATACGATAACCAAAAACAAAGAAGATACTAAATCACTTATATGTTTAACTCTTGGATTCAAAGTTTTCTTGCAAAAACTGGTAGAGCTCCTCCGAAACTGTCAATGGATATTCTTCGTGAGGTAAAAGGGCCCCTGGGACCTCAACAAACTTGCTGACACCTTTGGCTCCCTTAAGAGCATCCATCTCAGCCTTGGACCTCTTGGGAGAGCCAGCTGTTGATACAACCAGAACAGGTATCTCTCCCTCAAGCTTGGCAAATAGAGCTAGAAACTCTTCGCGAGATTGAACAGGATCAAGGAGACCAGTAAGAAAAGCGGCAGGTACAAACCGAGCACCTTTCCTTTTTGTTAGAGAATATCTGCTCTCGATCATGCTGGGGGTTACATTTTCGGGATCAGCATAGACATGAGATTTGTACTGGGATTGGATGGATTTCTCATTGCTTACAAGCAAATTGTACATCATCCAACCCACTGCAGGTGCTCTTAAGGTGCCTCTCAAAAGCCCATACCTAAAAGTTGATGATCAAGATACGAGGAATCAATATCAATAAAACGTATCCTCCTAAAGAAAAAGATGAAGGCCCTAGAGGAAGAGTCATTTCAGAATAACATGCATGTACCTTGATTCCATGTCAGAACCCCGACCAAAGACAATAGGAAGAGGACCAGCCCAAGTAGGTGCAACAGCTGCAATTGCAGATGGGCTGACCTGACCCTTACCAGCAGCGCGTAGTGCTATAGTGGCTGCATGTCCTCCCCCAAATATGACCAACTCACTGCCTGCTTAGGACTGGGTTCTTGTTAGGGGTCTAGAGAGAAAAGATGGAGAACAGATACAGGTGTGCTGTTATTTGCAGTTGTTTTCTCATGAATGCAGAAATCAATATTTCTTAATTGTTGAATTAAGTAACCACATTTGAAGAAAAAGTAAGAATTTGTATCATATAAAATCACTACTTAGGTGCTTAACCAGGACCAAAGTAGGAGAGGAAAATGACGTCAACCTTATGATGTCAACCTTTTTCACTCTATTTTAATCCTTTGTTGTGTTCGATACCACATGACTGTTGGAATATAACCCTTGTGTCTATGTCTGTGGAACATAGGCTAGCTAGCTAACGGATAACTCCAGGGTTTTGAGCTTCGACCATCTTGATGTGCCTCAGACCTAGTAATACTTATTATAAATGATATTATTATTATTACACATTTAGTCCAGGAAGTATATGATGGTTAGATCCTTTTGTGTTAGTAATCCGAAAATGTTGGTTATAATTTTCTTACATTGTTGTCGTCAATGTGCATCATACCCAAACTCTTACCTGGTCCCCCTGTTAATTTGAGCAGGTCAGGCTCAAATAAATTTTATAGGGGTTGGTTTGGGTTTGGTTGGGTTACTTGATTGATTTAAGAAAGAAGACTCTGCATCAGATCCAAATGAGGGATCAAACATTGAGCTTACCATCTCTACCCGACTTGGTCCAGACCATTGATATTCCAAATCAGAAGATTGACAATAAGCAAGACTGTATTGTGGAATAAAAATGACGAAAATGGCTTCAGCTTGCAAAAATTCCAAGCCACAAGCCAATTCTCTTACAGGCATTACCTTGACCTACCTTTTAGATGTGATGAAGATTAATCCTACACTTCATGCAAGTAAAACAAGCATGAGAAAAAAAGCACAAGGAACAGAAAAGGCAATGTAGAGAGTTCAAATGATAATGTGGAGACATTGGAAGTTCAGGATGAAAGGATGTACATTACCATGAAATGTAACTTCATACCGGAAGACACGTGTGCAAAACAAGTAATATCCATGAACAGCTCGGTGTGTGCTATGTTCAGATTATACGATTTTTGACTGTTCAAACCCAGTGGCAAAGAATTATGTCAAGTTCAAATTTCACGATTACATGAGCTATAATCCCCAATTTTAGTCTATTTTTGCTCGATTTGACCAGATAGGACATAATTAAACAAAGTTAAAAATTCACGATTTTCATGGGCTATACCTTTAACCTATGATATTTGTTCAATTTTGCTATTTTTGTTCTTTTCCACCAACTAGAAAATAATTATTTGGAGTTCAAAATTCACGACTTTCATGAGCTATAATTCACGATTTTTGTTGTGTTTCAATCAAATGGCAAATAATTACGAATGCAAAGTTCATGATTTCATTATCTATAACCCACGATTATTGTCCATTTTCGTTCGTTTTCACCAATAGCACATATTTAATTGGAGTTCCAAATTTACGATTTTCACGAGCCATAACCTACGATGTTTGTTCATTTTCATTCATTTTCACCAAATAGCAAACAATTAACTAGAATTCAAAATTCACGATTTTTGCTCATTTTTATTTGTTAGTAGGGAGCTGGAACAAAGCATGTGAGTGCAGCAGGAATGTTCACATAAGTAATAGTTGATATGTTGTCATGAACAAGCTTTACATGCAGACATCTTAAACATATCCTACCATTCAAAATGAAAACTAAAATCACTACATAACCCAAAACCAAAATGAAATTTGTACCTGAATTGGATAAGGGGCTATCAGGTGACTTCATAAACTGAATCAAGAAATTTTCCATGACATCAGCATTGTATTCGAGTGTCGGTCTATCTGAATACCCCAAACCAGGCCAATCCACTATAGTAGCACGGCAATTGATTCCACCACTTCGTGCCACAATATCTTTTGCAACTACTCTCCATTCCTCGACAGTACTAACATCTGAAATTGTGGGTATCATAAGAATGTGCTTGGCATTGTCGGTAACCTCCCCCTCATGTTCCTCATAGTATATATTCACAGGATTGTCCTGGAATCTCCATTGCCAAGTTCCGCTCTAAGAGCCATAAGCAATGATACAATGAAAATCAATACGTTGAAATCACTTTAAACATCATACAACTAACATAGAGAATGAACTGCAGCTAACTTCCTGTCCGTAACTAGAAATATTAAATTTAGAACACAGTGAAGGGGAACAGATCTGTTAAAATCAGCAGTTATCATCAAAGAAATAATAACTCGAAACTCTACTTACACTACCAAATTCCATGTCTTCCACCGGTGCTTTCCTTTAGATAATTTATAATTCGTATCATGTAGTCATAAGAGAAGTGAAAATGGAATCAGACCAGATTAAAGCCAATTTGGTCAGAATCAGACAATGTTCGAATTTTTTATAGATATGGAGTCACTCGAGTTCCAACTGTTATATATCACTGATAATTTATGTCGAATAAACTACCAATAAGACTTCTACTGCTGGACTTATTTTTACCTACAGCCCTTTATGCAATTCCACCAGATGACGTATTCTTCTGCAAAAATGTTATAGCTATAGAATTTGAAGATGATGTTTCATGAGAAAAATCAATGGATAATCCGATTGTATTGCTATCTCCTAACTTGAGGTTTGCAAAATGACACATATTCGCACTATGTTATCAAAGCCTTCCCCATGTCAGATATTTCCCCCAACATTTTTCAGAAGCCTCTCTTTTACTTGGTTCTTCACTTGAATAGTTCGCAACTTACACTGAATTTCATGCTAACCTATTTCAAACCATAGAAGAGAAATCATTTCCTCCAATTTAATAACAGATGCTAATCTGTGGAAAACATGAAGAGACAAAATAAATGTTTTCTTGAACAAATCTCTGTTGCACAAATGCAAGGGAGTCTATTTATCTTGTAAGTCCTCTGTGAAACTCTAAATTTCTAGGGTACTAGATGAACAATCTACTAGGTGACAACCCTACTAAAGAGAGAGAGGGAGAGATTATCAAAACAAAGCACGAGGTTTTACTCCTAGATGAGTGTGATTACGACTAAGAGATCCCTAAATGTCTCCAAAAATTTACCGCTGAAACCGTGCAAAACCAGAATAGATCCAAACTTATGACAGTCTTATTCAGATTGGTTGATAGTCGGTAGTTTTTGGGTGGATGTGGTGGCAAAAGATCCTTCTATTTTATGTGTATCTAACCGAGCATTGTCGAGATGAACATCAAGCTAGGTGTAAGCGTTGAAAATCGCTTATTAGTACCCAAACCAGACTCGTGACGGTGGGTTCGCAACCAACAAACCATCAAGCGATGCGACCAAGGGACTGCTAACGACGTAATCACGCCACGAAACGCATAAGGCGAGTCGACGAACACATGAAGTGAGTCGGCAAGGCGTACAAATCAATGAAGCAACGTATCGTGGGATAGACCCAGCAGCGAAGCTTCAAGTCAGCGAAATCCGACCAGGCGAGTCGACCGGACTCGAGCGTCGACGTGACGGAATTAACCAAGCGCAAACGATGACACTACGCCAACCGGATTCCGGAATCTACGGAACAATCAACCGAGCTCGGGAATACCGGAAAAACAGGCCAAAACGGGCAGAACATCGACCAAAAGCCGAAAAAAATCGGCCTGGGCCGAAAAAGCTTCGGCCTTGGCCAGAGGCCGAAACACTTCGGCCACTTGGCCGAACCAACACCCCCTCTTGATTTTCCTATAAATAGGGGGTGGTCTCAGTTGTGGGCGTTGGAGATTTTGGAGATTTTTACAGGAGCTTTACACGAGATCCACGAGCCCTTTCGCACAAATCCAAGCGCCGACGAAGATCGAAAGGTCAGATCCACGCCCAGTGCAAGCAAGCGCTTCAGTCCACGCCAGATCTACGTTGCAAGGTAGGGACTCGAGCTCGGATCTACAACGATCTAGG
>JBAKGM010000139.1:463941-479388 GCA_037177215.1 Asparagus racemosus | reverse complement strand
CCCCCCCCCCCCCCCCCCCCCCCCCCCCCCCCCCCCCCCCCCCCTACAACACTAGGATGACACCGTGAGTAATGAAGTGGAGGAAATATCCACAAACTTTAACTAACAGTTGTCTAAATTATTACTAATTAAGTTCATATCTCTCTCTCCGATTTTGTATTTTTATCTTCCTTGTCCTCACCTCGTGCCATTAATCTTTTGATTCTTAGTATAAACATTTCTTAACCTTATTTTCTGCTTCATGAGTTTTTAGGTTGTATATTCAAAAAAATGTAAGAAAGGCATTTTAAGCAAGCAAATGGGTGATAAAGAGGTATTATATATAGTTGAATTAAAATTTGAAAATTCATATCAAAGTCTTTAACTTTTCTCCATGAACACCACATAAATTACTTTTCTGTTCATATGATGTAGCCACTATTTTCAATTTGCCCTTTCATATTTAATGATTATTTGGTGATCATGAAAACTCATATATATTTGGAAATGGATTTTTCTTTGTCGGAATTTATTCACTGGTTTTCGGATTGCATAATCACTACGCATCAGTTTCTAGTATAAGAGGAACTTACTCAAAATGGCTTGAAGCCAATGTTACGAGTTCTAAGTATATGGATAGGTAGGTGTTTGAGCTATGTTATATGTTTTGAGTTATGAAATAAATAGCAGAAAATTGAGAGTCCCTTGTGTGAATCACATTTCATTTTCAGCAAGCTTTCTTACTTTGATAATGCATATGGAGATCATGTATTCTCTGCCGTTTTGGAAAATGCTATAGTATTTCACAATTTCAACAAATTAGTAGAATTAAAAAGCTGGAGAATGTCAGGGATGAGGATTATTTTTGTAGGTTTGAGTACAAGGCTGTGACTAATGTTGTCATGGTTTCATACATTTGGATGCTACTATGTCCAACCTTTTCTATTCTTATTTGTTGGTATTCCATATTTGTTAGTATTCCAATGACTAGCTTGGTGACCAGCAGCTTCTGTTCATTATTTATAAAGACCTCTACTTCCCTTTTTCTTTTCACCATTAGTTCGTACCAACCAGGGTCACTTATTATTTTTCTTTATTCAACAGCGTACAGGCAAACCAGAGGAGATGCCATTCAAGTAATTTAGGTACACTCTTTAGAAGCTTGCAAATTAGGGATCATGCACGCACACTGCTGCAATCATTTCTTTCCTTTGCGATATGTTATGTGATTCTTGTAAGTGCTTTGCAAAAATGAAAAAAGTATGTACTTAAACTTGTTTGTAACATATGGTGTCAGATCTAGCTCCACACGAAGAAATCAGGATGTCGTCTCTTTCGCCAGCGATGACTGAGGTGAGAAGTGTTTCCTAGCTGTGTTGCTAAAATGGTATTTTGTTGTTGTAAATATTGTAAGTGCAAGATGACATATAATCCGGATGATATCTAGTACAATATGAGGGATGCAAGTACCAGTTATAAGTTGTTATTGCTTTCTTATTTTTGGTTCAATGAATCTTTTCTGCTAATTAGTGACTCTACATTTTATCTACTTGCCATGCTCCACATTTTTTGTTTAGTTTTGTCTTGAAATTTAAAATGTAGCATGAAAACATGTATCTTTTATTATTTTCTCACTAGTGCAAGACATTGGGAGGGTGCAGGTATATGGTTGATGATTATAATCACATATTATGTGACATTAAATGTGTGAAAAATTTTGTTTAATGGTCTCGGGCCTTGTATCTTTTCTTTAAGAATAGAGAGCCATCAATATCCTTCATCTATGCTGATAGTATCATCTGAAGGGCTTGGATTGCTGCGTGTTGTACTTAGCTACTTATGTTATTTTGTTAAGTAAAATCCACATGTTTTCCATAGAAATAAGGGATATATGTGAACATAATATTCTGTTTCCACGAAGACCGAGCATTGAAGTTCCATCTCCATTAGTAGACATAACTATAATTATTCTTTAGATCCACCACCATCATGTAGCGGTCCAAGTATACAGCTGCATTTGCCAGGAGCTTCTCCCCTTGATCGTAGTGCTTGTAAGATACCATACGAATGGAGCAGCCCTCATCAAACAGCATATGACATGGATTCTTATATTTCTATTTCTGTTGACATATTCCTTATGTTTGACAATAGTTCTCTTGGGGCAAATAAGAGTTGTTGATCCAATATTAGACATGGAAGCTGATCTTGAGGATGACTACATGCATCTTCCTATGTCTGATGCTTTATCCTACTTTTCTTATCTTTGCTTAATGGTTCTTTTTTGTTAAATTATAATGCAGCGAGCTCATAATATATCTTCCAAGTCTTGGTGAATATGTAGTCTTGGTCTCAGTATTTAGTAATTGGTGATTGATGGTTTTTCACTTATGTGTGCAAGTAAGAAATGAATGATTTCTATATTTGTTTAAAGTGCATTTTCTTATTGTTTTACATATGATTATGGGTTTCGAACTTCACACTTTATGTATATAAAAATTCAAATTACCTTAAAATGATTCACGGGTAAATTTCTTATCGAGATTTTGATTAGAAGCACGCATGAAGATGAAGGAAATGCTAAAAGATTACACAATTTTCATGTTTAGCTATATCTTTATTTGAAATAAAAATAATAATCATGAAAATTCAACCACATGCATTGCACGTGCATTCCATCTAGTAGGGAGAAAAAAAATGAGATTTTTTATTTAAATAAATATTTTATTTAACAAACTTTAGCAAAAGTTTATTATAGTTTTTCTACATGAAAAATATTTTCTTTTTCTGCTATATATAGCGGGGGAAGAATGGAGGATAAATGTATTGATCACTGCAAATAAAATTTGCTAAATGGTAAAAGGCTCTATGTGTAAAAACACGTCAACACCAGCCCCCAAAGAGCTTGATACTTGGACACGTGTGTGCTTGCTTACTTTCACCACGATATTACTATTACGCTCCTCTCTTTTCCATGGTGATGTCCAAAATCATCCAAACTTATGGTACCCGTAGTTGGCTTTTTATAATATAGTATTGATAGTATAGATAGAAACTTGAAAATTTTATTTTAGGATAGCTTTTCAATAAATCTCTCTCTTTTTTTAAGAAAAAAAATGAATATTTTCTAATTTTAGGAAATGAAGCACCTTTGATTAGCACCACCAACAGCAATTAAATGCAAACATTGCAGTAGGCTTTACAAGACAAATCTAAGATAAACACATTCTTAAGTTAAAAACAATCTTTTCTCCGATTAAATACAAACAGTTGATATTTAAGACAAGAGGGACAAATCTCAATAGCAAAGATAAAAAAGGAACAAATCTCAGTAGCAAAAACACTCTACATTATTGGTGTGTAAATGATAAAAGAGCAGTCCAGCCTTCAAAGTACCTCCAAGTTACAACTCGGTCTGAAAACAAAAAGGATGAAGAAGCCAACTTCATGAATATAAAGCTTTGTATAATAATAATAATAATAATAATAAAACAGAGCGCATATATATAACAAACAACGGACACGTGTCGGCACGTAAACAACACTCTATGAACCCGTAAGAGGTTTAAATTGTTGGGATGTGCAATTCTCTCTCGTAGATGCTGCCATGAAACCAGAAGAGGCGCTTCGGGTGAGCTCTTCTCTTCATCGTCAATGCGCGTTTGAGTCTCAATCAAGAAGATCAATCTCGGATCGCCAGTGAAAGATTTGTGAGTCACGCTAAACTTTTATTTATTTCTTTTTTTTTTCCAGCATAATTAAGCTTAAGATTTTCTATTCTTCCATTCTTTTTTAAAATTTTTGATGAGAAATGGGCAATCCCTCTCTTTCCTCGCTTTTTAAGGTGGAGTCATGGAGGCAATATCCTTCATCGGTCTTTGATTTCAAAGTTACTTTTTAAGGTTGGATGGGGTGTTGCGAGACACAGCCAAGTTCAGGGGTGTTTCAATAAAGTTCCCGGGGGTTCTATGAAATTAGGCAATATTTTTTTAACGGTTAAACGCTAGGTATCGCCCCCATTTTAACACGGTACAAACGAGACAGACCACTTCATTTCAGCCCAATTATTAAGCCGGGCCGGGAATGGGCTGCAAACACGGCCGGATAAGCCCGGGCGAGAGTCAAACCATTACAAATTTTAACCTGAGACTCTGAGAGCGTTGCATAAAAAGGATATATTAAGGTTATATTTTTTCGGCGTAATTCTTTGAATCATTTTATTATCTGATATTGCAATTCTTACTTTAAATAGATGCCCTCATAAATTATTTTCTTCTTTTGCCAGGTCCTGGTTTAGGATCTTTAGAAATAACCTTTTATACAATATTCTTTAGTTACTAGTGATATTTTAGGCATGAAAACCTTTCACCTTAAAAACAAGAAGAAAGAAAATTATATGAAAGATTCTTTGCAATCGCATGTTGTGAGAGATATGTACCCCTTACCTCCTCCTGTGTGCTGTGATTTTAGTCATTGATTTCCTTTCCTAGTTCACCGTGGATGCTTAACAATTGTTTCCTTGCTTATATACCTTAAAAAAAAATAATGGAACATAAATGAACAAATTTGATTCCTTATTGTACAAGTTAAAGGACCATGGAAAGTTTTAATAGGACATCCTTTTTGGCAATCAAATATTAATAGGTCGTTAAATACCTATTACCACGTGGAAAAAAATTACAAGACTAAGATCAAATTTGTTCATTTATTTGCCAGCAACCAACAAAGCAACAATCTCCACCTTTTCCTGTTCCTTCTTCAGCTTCCTTCCCCTGTTCCTGATTGTCATGCAGAGGATTCTCCTCTAATACCAACTCTAACAGTGTGTTTGGGAGATGACTAATCTGGGGGGTAAGATTTTAGTTCAATTTTCCCATTCATTCCCATTCTCTACCCTTCTAAATGGAACTCCCAGACAAAGGTAAACCCAAACTTTCCTTCCCCTTCCCTTCTCTACCCTCCATCCAAACAAGCTATAAGGCTCTGGCTGATTTGCTTGAGTCATTTGCCTATTCCGACACAAAATGAATTACAAGAATAGAAAAGATTACAAGAATAGAAAAGATGACCTAAGTCTTCAATATTACTACCACATAGAACACATGAAGGATCACACTGACATCCTCTTTTGAGCAACTGATCTTTAGTTTGCAACTTTCCTTTAGTAAAAAGCCAATAAAAAATCTTAGTCTTAATTGGCAAAAAAGATTTCCAGATATGAGAGAAATGAGCAAAGTTAATAGCACCTGCAAATTATAAGAATAGGAAAGATGATTTAAGTCTTCGACATTACTGCCACACAGAGCACATGAAGGATCACCCTGTCATCCTCTTTTGAGCAACTGATCTTTAGTTTGCAAATTGCCTTTTGGTAAGAAGCCAATAAAAAATCTTAATAGCAAAAAAAGGTTTTCAGATATGAGAGAAATGAGCAAAGTTTATCATTGTCAAGATCTGAGGAGCAAGCTTGGACGAGGGAGGGGGTTGAATAGGGTTGCACAAAATATTTCAACAAATTAAAACAATGCAGTGGAAGAGATAAAATAACGAGCAACCAATCACACAAAACTTCAAAAACAGAGCGTAAGAGAATTTTTATAGTGGTTCGGAATAAATCCTACATTCATTCTTCCTTCTCTCAAAGGGCTTCCACACTATATAATTGTTCTCCTGGATTATAAACCCTAATCTACTAGGCTTTACAAGACCGCTCTGTAGATCAAACCCTAAACTAGTCATCTATATCCAAACAATCCTATCACTAGTGTGTACCTAGCTCTCAGCTAGTAAATCTCACCAATTAACACATGCTTGAATACACCATAAAACCGATGATCAAATGATCATATAAAAGTATTGTTTACAATCAACAAATATCAATTCAGTGCAAATGAAAAGATATTATACCCCTTTATGATCACACCGCTCTTCGAAGTCTTTGAGATTCAAATCTGGAAGAATAGAGGTCAAGGCAGTGATCCTAAGGCAACACTCATTGAAGGATATTGATCCAAGGATGGAGAATGCAACAACGACATGATCAAGAAGTCTACGGGATGATCGCGATGATGAAAAAAACTCCGACCTTTAAACCCTAGCCTCTCTCTCTTCCTCTCCCTCTTTCTCTAAATTACGTAAGTGACGTCTATCTCAAATGTGATAGGGGAGACGGTATAGCAGCTATAACGAACGACTAAGATTAGACCTCAGAAAGCTACAAAATTGATCCAGGCTCATCGATGGGCAACATGCTCATCAATGAGAAATATGCTCATCGATGAGTCAAGTTCTCATTGATGAGAAACATACTCCTGTAATTTTTGGATCAATGAGGGGAGGGAATTTCAAATTAATGGTCATTTACTTTCCTCATCAATGAGTAGCTTGCCCATCGATGAGTGAAAAGTCTCTGTCAAAATTTTCATTGACAGGAGGTTAAGAAATCGATGGACTCAGCAGCAGGTTCGTCAATGAGGAACTACGCTCATTGATGACTTCTTGCTCATAAGGCTCATCAATGAGTCTGCTTGCAGAGTCATTGTTTTGAGTTGATTTCGACTCCGTTTGACCTCGTTATCGATTATATCCTGTCACAATTCATCTCAAACACAAATTAGTCACAAATACATGTTTGTTATTATTTAAACAAAAGGAATTATAGAGATAAGATCTTCACAATAATGATTCTAGTATGAACTCAAAATTGCGCAAGGCATAGAGCGTCATTGATGTGATTATTCTTCTCAAAGTAAGCCGATCAGAATAAAATAAATAATCTTAAATGTAGAGTTCACGTGATCGATCTTTGATGACGTCCTTTTTAATTCTTTTTTTAAAAAATGAATACTTTGATGATTTCGACATAAATAATCTTAAGTGCGATTTACCATCTAGCATATATGAGTTGTTCTTTTCTATTATGGAGTTCTTGTTGTTATATTACTTCTTTTGCTATCTAATAATTTAGCTAGTATTCCCAATTGGCTCTTTACACTAAAAAGTTCTCTCTGATTTCATTTTCTTTATTATTATTATTATTTATTATTATTTTAACAAGAGAGCTCTAATTTTCTTTTAAAAAATTGTCAGTGACAGTACAGGAACAAATTGATCAATCTAATGTCAACGAAATTACCATGGCTTAAACTTAGAGCTATCAGGTTCCTAATTTTAGAAAGAGAATGAGGTCGAGACATAACATATTTTTAGCAGAATACAAAAAAAAGAAAAAAGAAAAAAACGACAAAGGTATAGTTAGATTATATCTTGTTTTCCTCTCTTTTTATTTTCTTTTATTTTTCAAGATAGAATTTCTATCAAACACCGAAAGAATGAGAAGACTGAGACCACACCAATTGGAATATAGTGATCACTTCAATTCATTGGCATCCGATTCCTTTATTTCGCTAACGAGACAAATCAATTGCACTCAAAAGTAGGAACGCACAAAGAAAGTTGTACATGCTTTTGGAATTTTAGGGAAGAAAACAAAACTGATGTGAGAATAAGTCCAAGAAAACGTGTTATTGTCCAATAACAAAGTCCATTTCATGACCCTCATTTATACCTTAGGATCATTTATAGAAGTCTAAGCGAGAAAAAATGACTCTACAAAGTAGTACCCTTACTATTCTTCCACGTAGAAAAAAAGAAAGAGAAATAAATTTTATTCTAAAATCACGAAAGGCCATTTATAATGGAAGCATATGTCTCTTCAAAGTTCTGAATAAAATATTATACGTGTCATTATCAAACGTTTAGTTTGGTTAATTTAGACCCCGACCTGTTAAACGTTTATCCTAAAATCACAATACCACCATCTACATGGTTATGTTTATTTTATTTTGTCCTTAATTCTTTACAACGTGGCAGCCGTATAGGCCAAAAATCATTTTCGTTGCATTTTCTGATTTTTAGCGGCGTTGCCTGCATTGCAAGTATATTATATGATGACGGGTCCTTGAAAAATGACAGGTGAAGACTTTTTACCTTTTAATCCTATTACTCCACTAACGTTAACGTAATTAGCGGATTTAATTTCCATAAAGTTTTCATTTCTGAACCTATTTCAATCTCTTCATGATAGTTACATGTTGTTGGTTTTTGGTGAGCCATCAAAAAGCGTGACGCCTCCACCGTCCGCTTCTATGTTCAGCATGTAATGCCGACAGCAAGCGTGCAATTTTTTCCTTAAAAAAAATTATCAAAATGTGGAAGTTTAATTAGAAGCGTGCATCACTATATTCTCTTATTCTCTTATAATAGAAGATTCTTAGTTAGCTGTTAGTATAAGGAGAAGGGCACTGACTTCTTGATGTTTAGTTAGTGATTTGCAGCTTAATTAAGTCGATTTAGTTGAGAGAGATACTATTATATCCACCAAGCAATACTTCTTTTTCTTTCTTTTCTTTCTTTTGTTTTGGTCATTTGGGCGTATTAGTTTTTGTGATTAGAAGGTGCCCAAGAGTCTAATAACTCCACATTTTAATTAGTAATAAATTGTATATTTAGGGTGTCATAAATGACGTAAATGCATATTACTAATTCTGACGCAGACCTTTTATTGGCAGCCTATCTATATACATTAGGTTAGCTTTGAATATAGGGGGCAAAAAACTTGGGAAAACTTAAATTGAGGATGGAATACACTAATTGCGTCCAGCCATGAAACTAAGGATGTCTTATTTGACCTGATGATACCTGACAATGGACACAGACCTAAACGTAAACTCCATCACTCCGTATTCTATAATGCTAATGTGCCAACGATATGAATAAATTGAGGATGGAACCAAAAACGAAAAAAGAAATCAGCACGAAGAGAGAGTCGCATTGGTCATTGCCCCACTCCTGAATAAAAGCGCCCCCCACAAAGCCTGGTCAGATTTCCAAAATGAGGCCACTTGGCAAAAGACAGTGGCCTTGCTAGCTGCACCAAAATCTCAGCCCCCGGATTTTTCAGCATATAACCCTCAACAGACGAAACAGAGAGCCGAGTTGCGCTCACGTACTTTTCCTCCCCCCTCCCTTAATTTCTCTACATATTGTTAGGTGGAATTTCACTCTCTTATCTCCCTCAAGTCTCTTCGACTTGAATCATTCTTTCATTCGTTCTCGCTTAATCTCATTTTCCCCCCATTTTTGTCGTTAATTGCAGATAGGAGGTCTATTCTTTGAGCAGAATAGTTGCCGATGACAGAGGTCTTCAGCGACTGCCCTTTTCTGGTTGCTTCGAACTGAGAGAAAAGGGTTGGTGGAATTAGAGCCATGGGTATCAGAAAAGCTACTCTTTTCGATACCCATTCGCGTATTCTGAACAAGGAGCCGTTTGATCATATTATTTACAAAAATATGGCTCTTTTCATCACCTCTTGCTGGTTTTATTTTACCCAATTTGTCCTCTTTCTGGTTAAATTCACTGCCCGACATGTGTTTAGGTAAGTTGAATTCAAGAAAATTAATTGAATTTCGAACTTTTTCCCCCCTCTCATCGTACGTTCTTCATTCTGATGCTTGTTCCATTTTTTTTTCTGGTAGAATTAAAATGGAAGAGAGCTCTGAAAACGTAATTGAGGACTGCTCTGTTTCGTCAGAGCCAGTGCCCGAAGCGAATGAGATAGAGGAGAGAGATTTCAATGGCTTTGGTGAGGAGGAGGAAGAAGAAGAGCATTCAAGTTTCAGTTTTAAATTTGAATATCAGATTCCTAAGATCAATACTATAACCAATAAGGAGGCTGACGCTCCTATCGCAGAGGAAAGTTACCAGACGAAGACTACAAATATTAGTAATTATCGCGTCGTATCAGAGAGAGATTTTAGTGGGTTTGTTGAAGAGCCTGAATCCATGACCTTTCAGGTTCTTGAGTCTTTTGTTGATAGCTGTGAAGAGAAAATGGACTCAAAGTCCTCGTCAGAAAAAAACTTTGAGGGGTTCATAAAAAAGCCAGAACCTGCAACCTTTCAAGTTCACGAGTCCTTTGCTGATGGCGCTGAAGAGAAATTAGAAGCTAAATTTTCGGCTGAGAATGATTTTGGCTGGCTCATTAAAAATCCAGAAGCAGTGCCCTTTCAAGCTCATGAGTCTTTTGCTGATATCAGTGAGGAGAAATTAGAAGCTAAGTTCTTGCCAGAGAAATATTTTATCGGGTTCGGTGAAAACCCCGAAGCTAAGATCTTTCAAGTTCATGAATCTTCTGCCAACAGCAGCGAAAAGAAATTGGAATCTGAAATTTTATCAGATGAAGATTATAGTCCGTTTGTAGAGGATCCAGAAGCCATATCCGCTCGAGTTCAAGCTTATTTCTCTGACAGTTGTGAAGAAAAATTAGAAGCAGAGCTTTTTACTGGTAGCAGTGAAGAAAATTTAGAATCAGGATTCTTATCATCCGAAGAATTTGAGAAGCGTTGTATTCAATCCCCAGTTGTAATGTTCTTAAAGGATCAAAAATTGGAGGGGAAAAGACCAAAAGAGAAAGAATCTATATGCAACTTTTCTGGTTTTGACTCGGATTCTGATTCAATAAGCTTCAGTGATGGCTACTCTGTGAAGAACCTTGAAGTAGATTCAGAGAATGATGGATTTTTGTCGGAGCGGGATTTTGGTGATAAAGAGAGTTCTATAGTTTCTAGTACATTTGAGATGGAACTAAGGGAGAACATGGAGAAAATCGGAGAAGGCCAGTTTTTGAATCAAACCAATTACAGAAACATTTACGATAGCTTTATTTCTGACAAAGGCTTCAATGAGCTTGAGAGGATTTCAGAAGAAAAGCTTCACGAGAATTACTCTCCTTACACTGACAAATTAAGCCAGCTGGATGAAGTTTGGTCTGAAAATGAATCCCTTGATCCTGAATTGGAGCTGAAGGAATTAGACACAGGCAAAATTGGTGAAGCCCCCTCGCCACAGTTCAGTGTGCAAGTGGAATTAATGGATTCTAGTGATGATGAACTTTCTTATTCAAGGAAGGATAGCAACAATTTTGACAGTTCAGAGTTCAGACATAAGGATTTGAATTTAGAGGCTGAATCCAATAGCTGTAGTTTTGATCATCTAAACGCAAACGGGGACTCGAATGAAGGAAGTGAAATGAGAACGGAGGAAGAAAGTTCAGACGAGACCAAAATGAAGGATTTAGATTACGATGAGTTGGATGACTTGGAATCTCTATGGGAACATCAGGATCTGATAGAGCAGCTGAGGATGGAACTGAAGAGAGTGAAAGCTATTGGGCTTCCAACTATCCCTGAGGAATCAGAGAGTCCAAAGACTATCGAAGATCTGAAGCCATGGAAGTTTGATGAGAAGTTCATGAAGGAGGACCCCTTGAATGAGATGCACAAGTTCTACAAGAGTTACAGAGAGAGAATGAGAAAGCTTGATATCCTCAACTACCAAAAGATGTATGCCATTGGTGAGTTTTTTTTGGGTTAATTTATGTATACGTTTATTTTGTAGGAAAATTATGTGCTCAAATGCTTAGAAGTTTCATATTGCTTATGTGCATTACTTGCTTTCTTATATTTTAGTTACCTACTGAAATTTGCAAGCACTACCCCTAATACCTTACTACATCCTTCCCATCGATCACCGATATACTATTTTGGTATCATCTCACTTAACAAGCTAAGCTAGGCTACTTGCCAACAAATGAATCAAGTCATAATTCTAGACCAGCCTAATACATAAGTTTATCCTTGGTGCTGTGTTCTTCTGACTGCATCATGTAAATTGACCATAATTCCCCTTTTCAACAAATAAAAAAGACTTACTGCTACTGTTTGTCTGGCATAAATGTTTTCTTTTTCTATTGAAAGATAAGTGTACAGGTGCCTAATCTTAGTTTCTAGTAATGGTTCATTAATAACTGCCTTCTTGATAATGTTCTTCTGTTTTTGAATTATGACAGGCTTTCTCCAGCTGAAGAATCCACTTGAATCCTTGGGAGCTTCAAAACCCTTGATTCCGACAATAATTTCCCATGTCTCTCAAAATTTAAGGCACCGCAGAAAATCCATCACCGATCCATCAGAGAAATTCTTGAAAGAACTCCAAGTTGACTTAGAAACAGTATATGTAGCCCAAACATGCCTCTCATGGGAATTTCTACACTGGCAGTACGAAAAGGCTCGAGAGCGTCGAGATTCTGATCCATATAGAAGCCATCAATACAATCAAGTGGCTGGAGAATTCCAACAATTTCAAGTTACAGTGCAAAGATTCATAGAGAATGAGTCATTTCAAGGGCCCAGACTACAAAACTACGTTAAGAATCGTTGTGTGTTGAGAAATCTCCTCGAAGTTCCTGTCATAAGAGGTAAGGCAACCCTAACATTTCCTAACTACTTTAATGTGAGATATGGCAGTTATGTGATCACTCAGTTTGTGCTCATGTCCAAAGCGTGATTTTGCATGCTTTATTTCTTTGTCAAGCACAAAGTTTGTTTGATTTGCCGTTAGTAATGTAATTATGTCACAGAGGATCGTTTGAAGGACAAAATGGAGGAGAGAAAGAAAGGTAATTACGCGACTACATGCGAGATGTTAGAAGACATAAATGACAAGATGGAGGAGATAGAGAAAACGATCACGAGTGAAAAGTTGGAAGACATAATGGAGGAGTGTATCGGAGTTTTCTGGGAATTTGTCAAGGCGGACAAGGATGAAACTCCGACGATATTAAAGGGTCTAATAAGAAATCAAGCAGAACTTCAAGATCCATCAGATTTTAAGCTCTTGTCAGAAATCCAAGCAAGCCTGCAGAGAGTAAAATCTCTAGCTTTTTCATGATTTTCTTTTTATGACAGGTGAAGCAATTAACTTATGTTTTTATTTTTATTTCCCGGAATGCAGAAAGATAAGAAATTGAAAGATATCTTGAAGACGGGTAACTGTCTAGTTAAGAAATTCAAGAAGCCTCGCGAAGACCGGTCAAATCAAGATCTTTTCTTCTCTCAGGTAGACATGAAGCTGATATCAAGAGTACTAAAGATGTCAAGGATTACAACAGATCAGCTGGTGTGGTGCCATATGAAATTGAGCAAGATCACATTTGCAGATAGAAAGATCCACAGGGAACAGTCTTTTTTGCTTTTCCCGTGTTGAGACATGATGTTTTTAAAAATTTTCCTTTTAAAATTTCTCAGTGTAATTAATTTCTAGAGTGAATCTAGGTTAATAAGGCCCGTAAACGATTTTGCTAGTTTGTCAATCACAAAGTTACATATGATGTAGTAATTTTCTTTCGAATGACACGTACTCCTTGTTCATCTCTTCAGTCTCATGCTTTTGCATGTACATGTTTGTGATTTATATATAGTTACAGTATCCTCAACTAAGTGATGGAGAACAGGAAGTGTAAAAAAAATTTAAAGGCAATCATATTTTAAGTGATAAGCTTTCACAATCAACAATTGCATTAATTGTGTATGAGTCCAAATTATGGTGGATCAATCACCAAAGCATGATTAATTTTTAATAGGCTGGAGTGGCAAAGCCATTTGAAAGGTGACATCCAACTGTGAACCTAAAGATTTATCAGATACCAAACCTTCTTCTGTGTTGTCTTTTCCCCCCTTTTGTGTTATTTTTCTTGTGTTATTACTGCATTGGTACTTTTAATAATGGTTAGAAAAACTTTGCTGTTAGAAATTTTAAGAGGCTAACTAGTACAGAGATGCAAGAGCACATGAAACGATTAGTAAGAATGCGATTTATGAGAGCCCAATAAATCAACATTAGGAGAGGACCCCTCCCCCAATAGTTCTGGATACCTTCAAGCTTGAAGAATAGTGTACTTGGGTCAATACCATTAATGTTACTTCAAATTTTGGTGGAATTATAATACATATTTGGTAATCTAACAAACTTATTAATTGTAATAAGGACATGCTCTGTTCAATACCAGCAGGCTGTTTGGACCATTCACTGCTCGTGAAGCAGGAGAGGACCAAATTCTGGCCATCTTTGAGAGCTACTGAAGTTAGTACACAAATGTGTATAAATAGTGTGGAGCAGTAATGAACTCCAAACAAGTTGCAAATGGCATGTTTCTTCAACAATAATAATGACATAGACTGAAAAGGAAGAAAAGATCGGTTTAGGTTTCTGTGGTTCTGCTTTGGGCTTGAGCTAAGCATTTTTAGCTATGAAAGTGAACTTTTTAAATACGACTGTATTTGTTAATAAACAGAATTAATTAGATCCCTCATGCTAGACCTCAAGCCTTAAAGCCCTTCCTTTTCGGCCCAAACCCAAACTAGATTATGCGGATTAATTAAAATTGACCCATGAAAGACAGGCCCTTAGGTGCAGCGCTAGGTATGTTGTAATACTAAATGCATGCAACATTTGCTGTATAAAATTGAACATGAAGTGCAACATGTGCTTGCTATACAAGTCTACTTCCTGTCAATCAGACAATCCTTTAATTCTAAGTCTTACTAAATTTGGCCCTAACTCTAACTATATCCATTGTCATTGTTAGGATCTCGTCGTTGGCTCAGAAACCTGATAACACTCAGTAACCGTTGAAATACCCTCACTGCGCACCACCAAGAACACAAAGGGGAGAGAAGGGATCGCACAAAGCAATGGACGGGAACGGCCACACAGAGGGAGAAGAGGATCTCACAAAGCTCAGATCACTCACCCTGTTCCCCCCCCTCCCCTTCAACTCAATCTCAGGCTCACACTTCGCTCCCTTCCCAGCTACTGCCAAACCCCTCTCTTTATAGAGAGGGGGCAGCCGACAAGAGAGGGGAAGAGAGCCTAGGGTTTCAGAGGGTAGGAGCCGACCTACAGGGATGGGGCTCGAGATAGCAGCGGACCAAAGAGAAGAAAGCTAGGGTTTAGAGTGATAGGAGCCGACCTATAGACACAAAGGGATGGGGCTCGAGATGGCAGCCGACATGAGAAGGGGGGAGAGAGAGAGCTAGGGTTTCACAAAGGGTGCCGACGGGAGTGAGGGAAAGAAAGGATCTGGAAAGAAATACACAAAGAGGAGCGGGTCTTTGTATCAAGTGGGCCAGACAAGAAATGGGCCAACAAATAACAACAATCTCCACTTTTGGCCCAAGGTAGTGCACTGAGTAAAGACACGGTACTGCAGGACTCATCATCGCTATACCATTACCATTACCTGTATGATCACAAAGAGAATACAAGCAATGGAAGAGAATACACACAGTAAACTCAGATCACAAAGATCGGGGCAAGATCACCAAGCATGCCAAGTCCACAAAGGACTGAACTCTACCCAACGGTCATCGAGTTCAAGAGGGAAAAAATCACAAGGCTATTAACAAGCACAAAGCAAGTTAATAGGCCACAAAGGCAACTCACAAAGCAAGGTGAAAGAAATGTCACAAAGTCAAAATGCAATCACAAAACTACTAACAAGCACAAAGCAAGTTAATAGGCCACAAAGGCAACTCACAAAGCAGGAGGAAAGAAAATGACACAAAGTCAAA
>JBAKGM010000139.1:407723-435875 GCA_037177215.1 Asparagus racemosus | reverse complement strand
CCCCTCCCCCCCCCCCCCCCCCCCTCCCCCCCCCCCCCCCCCTCTTTAGGAACCACGACGGGGCCGAGGGAGGCATAGGATATAACCATAGAGAGGAACTCCTATATTATATATTTGCATGCAACTTTGTATCACACAACCTTTGCTGTAAGCCATGACATTCATGCAAAATATTACATGTTGAATATTATATGTTGGATGTTTGGAATTTGCAAGTGCTACGTGAAGTGGGGATAAACACTTCAAAGGAACTGGATTAAGACGATACTATATATATGTGAATATGTGAACAGGTGAATCTAAGCACGCGGTAAATTTACATCCCTGACAACCATGACCACCAAAATGGCCCCACATCTAATTAACAGTTGCAATCAAATTAGAGTCAAAGATTAACTAAAACCTAAAGGCAAGTAAAACAAACACAAGCACAACTTTAACTCAGATAACAGTTCAAAATAAAGGTTGAGTTTTATGGTCAAAAGAAGCACCTGGATACTTGGAACCAAAGCTTGGTCAACTATCATTTTGTCAGCCTCAATGCCAGTTAATGTCTCAGCAGAAGCCTGCCAAGGCTCAGGTAGCAATGATGCAGGATTTACAAGGGCAGACTCAATTCCTTTACCCAACATGTCCAGCAGCAATCTCGCTTGCATATCCAGAACAAGTGCCCTAACATCTTGAGCATTTGTGCCTTCCAAAAGCCTGCACTTTACCCTGTCAAGGCTCTGCAAGAAACCACAACAGATCAAACAGGTAAACAGAAATAACAAAGATTCATAATACATACACCCACAAAAAGCATGTAATGATAACATACTTTTCAGTAAATCGCTATTTTCAGCACATTAGTAGTGCAGGTCATAGTTACACACAATGTTACAGAAGGCGCTAGGCGGACTAGGCGTTTGAGCCAGCGCCTAGATGTCTAGGTGTATGCTAGGCGGCGCCTACGCATTTGGCTATTTTTAAAATTATTTAATTATAATAATTGATAAAAATATGTATTAAATTCATATCAATTTGCTAAAAAAAGATAGCAATCTTAGATCCACAATAAACCATGCATACTTAAATACTAAATAGCCAAAATAATTACTAACAAGGTTATAGAAAAGCGCTAAGAGGCCCAGGCGTTGGACCCGACGCTTAGAGCCTAGGAGGTTTTCTTTTTTTATTTTTTAGTTACAATAATTGATAGTAAATGTCAATGTTATAGAAAGCTTAGGTGTCGGACTGGTATCTAGGCGGGTTTCTTTCTTCATTTAAGTGGTGGTCGACGAGGTTTTGCTGAAGGTCAAAGGAGATTGTGGAGGCATTTATATTTGGAAGTAGTTTGGAGGACGTGGAGGCTCCAACATAGAAAATCACGATCAAGGCCTAAAAGGTGCAATCCACGTAAGCAGAAAATGCTCCCCTAAACACTCCTAAAATCTCGGTGGGCAGCCTAAGCGCCGCCCAGGCGCTAGGCGCTAGTTAGGCGGTCGGGGTACCGTCTAGGCCTAGGCGTACGCCTAGGCGGACTAGGCGGAGGCTTTTTAAAATAGTGTTATCATAGTTTGCTTTTATCTCAAGGTTAATGTCTAAATAAAACATTTACAACATTTATAACAGTTACTCTTGCTTGATGAAAAAAAATTACTTTTTCTAAGAACTTAAATGTCAAGTACCCAAGTTGTAAGACAAATTTATATATGACAGGAGGCATTAAGCTAATAAAAATCAAGAGCTCCCAGCACTCAGGAAAACATTAACATTGCTCGCCCTCTATGCAATCAGCAGCAACAAAGAATGTCAGATCAGCTCCATAATGGTCTAAAAGTCTCATCTTGAAAAAGAATACTGCTTAAGCCACAATCAATATAGTAATTTCCAGGAGAAAAATGTTGATGCAGTAAAATTTGAATTAGTATCAAAGGCTATGCTCTGGGAGGATAATTACCAATAATGACCACACTTCTGGCACTAGGTTCGAAGCGCCAAAAATTATCAGTAAAATTTGAGTTAGTATTTTACCAACTTTACACTCAGGAAATTCAGTATGAAACTGTAGACTATTTCCAGAGTAGTTTGCCAAATGACCAAATGAAGATCATTTAAATAATAGTCACAAATAAATCTATTGAGAATGTTCAACTACTGTGTCAGAAACATCATAGTGAATATTGCTTTAAAAACTAATCAAACACACAACTTTTCATATCAGATCCAAGACCAATGAATTAGCAACCAGAGGGGAAAACGGAAGAAGACTATGTAAGATATTGAATGGAAAACAAAACCTGAGCAGAAGCCCCACCGAGTTCAAATATCCCAGTGGTTTTTTGAGGATCTCTTCCTAGAGTACCAAGAGCATAGTTTGCAGCAATCCATGCATAAATACCCTCATCAACCCCTGTAGCATTAGATTTTCAAAATCAGTTCCTGAAACCTCTTTCTAAATATCAGAACAATGAAACGAATAGGAGACTTTTTAATGCATTATAAAATGGTATTATATGCTGTTTTTTAGCTCCATATACTAGATTGGCTGATATTAGGTAATAATTCTGTCCAAGAAGCAACAGAGGTACCATTCCTACAGGCAAGCAGAAGTCTATAGCTGGTCAAAGGCCTGCAGGTCCATGCAATCTTGAAAGTTGAAGATCCTCAAAAAACCAAATTTTTAGCATGAAATACCGCTTTAATCAACAATTATAAACAACAGCCATGCACGAACTGTTCCTAACAATGGTTACAATTAGATGTGTCATCTGCTGATGTCAACAATCAATTGACATGACCTGTCAATATGCCTCCAATTGAGGATAATTCATATCCAACAGAAGCATCATATGACAGGGTATTGAAGCCTTGAACATACGCACAACCAAAAGGCTGCCATTCTGATGACATCATTAAATACAAATAGACCAATATCAAATGCAAATAGACCTATTCCTAATGCTAGGTTTTGCTACCTTGAGAGTTGAATATCCCACGTACCCAAAACAAAATTCTACTTATTTGAGCCATCTTTACTGTCTTCACGCTGATAGAAAAGGAAGAAGAACATTAATTTACCATGACTTTGCTGCAAAAATAAAACAATAATAATATTGAGGCAGAAGCTAACTTCTGACAGAAAATTTCTTTTCGGCCTTCCTCTTCTTCCATGTCCTAGAAGGAATGAAGTTCAATAGAATATTTCAGTACCTACCATGCTTTTCTCAAAGCTCACCATAGTTTACTAAAGCCTCATTATACTTTTGGTTTGAGGCTTTAGTTTACCTCAAACCAAAAATAACCTTCCAGAAATCTTGATAATGTGTATAAAACATTCTCCACAAAAACCTGCATTCTATGACTTTGACCTCAGCTTGCAATATACATACACTATTCCATCAGTGAATTGATGCCAAGTTTTCTGATCAAAACACCTTTTAGTCAAGAGAATTTCCCACAAAGCACAGGAGACTACCTAGCACAAGATGTTAAAACCTAGATGCTATCATGTTGTACAATGTAACAGAATAAAAACCAAATCCGCAAGAGTTTGTTAGGCAACTCTAGTTGCACATTTTAAGAGACTTACATTCAGTATGACGTCTCTGCCTCACAAATTTTGTCTAGATGGCATGGATACTTTGTAGGTTGCAACTACAGGTAAATTATGAGCACAGTATGTACTTGAAAATCTCTACTTTGTTAGTGCACTTGGAAGCTGCTCTCCAATTGTTAATATAGCATAATAAAATTTGACACGCAACTGATTTACTATCAACTTCAATTTCACTAACATCCAACTAAATTTCAAATTTAAGTTTTAACAACTCATGCTCCAAGCTTCAATCTTTAAACAATATATGACCAAAATTAAAGCCAGCAAAAAAAAAATTAAAAACAAAAAAAAAAACACCTGCCTGTAATAACAGTAGCCCAATCATCCTCGAACCGGAATCCAGAAACCCTCAAAACCCTCCTGCAGCTGTCCAAGATCTTCTCCCTTGCCCCACCATCGACCAGTCTCAATCCGGCCGTCCCCATCAAACGAATCTCCGTCTCCGCCCACAGATCTGAAGGAACTATCCCCTTCGCGAACTCCACCAACTTCACCAAGCTCTCCCCGGCCTCATCCGGATCCTCTGCGTAGAAGCTCAGCCCAGGGCCCACCTTCAACGAACCGCTCAGCCCAAAATCAACAACAGGGAGGAACCCGCTCCGGATTCGGTAGGCGAAGACGTGGATCCGCGTGCCGGTGCTGCCGCCGTCGATGAAGATGGAGAAGCTGGGTGAGGCCGGAGGTCGGTAGGGGATGAGGAGGTAGAGGAGGAGGAATGCTAGGGCGACGGCGGAGGTTGTGAAGAGGAGAGAAGGGGAGCAGCAGAGGCAGCGGCATCGGCGAGATTTAGGGCGCAGATGGGGCTTGGAAGGCTCCATCTTTGGCGGCGGGGGATCGAATGCCTGTGTCTTGGCATTCGATCGTCGCATCAAAGTTGGATTTTGGTATGGGGGATCTTGATCAGGGGCTTGATTTGAGATTTGAGAAGAAAAGGGATTTTGTTTTGTTTTTTTTTTTTTTCTTTCAGTTTTTGAGGGGTTTTTGTGTTGGGATTCGGCCGCTGCTGCTGCTGCTTCTGGCCATGAGACGAGAGAAGCAACCAGCGGGGTGAGGCGCGACGCCGTGACGTTTTTCTGGGAGGAGTTCTCTTCGACTTCAATTAAGTTACAGGAACCCGGTTTAGCTGTCCTTGGATTTTCCGTAGACCGGGTTTATACTACATATCCTCTTAAAATTATATATACATTTTTTGAGAATTAAATAAAGAAGGATTATTTAGCACTTAAATACCTTACAGTTTCTCCTATCTTGCACTTATGTACCCTCACTTGTTTTTTACAGCACTTACATTGTTTAAAGTTTCTAAAAGTTTCACTTTAATGCCTTATATAATGCAGACGTGAGAGGCTTGTCCTGATTTTCCCATCTAACACTCACAAAGCTAATTTTATAACTCTTTAAGCCTTAATATTTGTTGAGTTTGCCATTAAATCCACCATAATTCTATTTCAAAATATAATTGATGCATGTTCAAAATAGAATTAGGATACGTTTAATTGTAAATTCAGCAAGCGTTGAGGAATGAAAAGTCCTAAAAAGGTAATTGGCCAGTAAAAATAGACCTAGAAATCTTCAAGGTCTTATTAGAAACATTAAGGAATGAAAAGTCCTAAAAAGGTAATTGGCCAATAAAAAAAAGATTCAATAAAAGTGGAAAATAAAAAATTTCAATGCCTTTAAAGTATCAAATTGTCATCAGGATATTCAAAGTTATAAGGATATTCAAAGTTACAAGCGGGTGAAACTCCGGAGTATTAAAAGTGCAAAATAACCCAAAAGAAAAGGGCATCGTCAAATATACAAATGATGAGGATTCACGTGCAAAAGCGATACCTACTGAAAGGGCAGCACTGAGACAGCCACGCTGAAAACCCAGCATCATCGTAATCTGCGCTCATTCTCCGCGGTAAAAGGTGGACAAAAAATGATACTCTCTCCGTCGACTCCCCTTCTCGCCCGCCGCCTCTCCCTTTCCCTCACCGCCTCTCGCCGCCTCTCCGACGCCCCTCTCCGCCGTCTGTCCTTCTCCGATCGTCGCCATGGCCCCACCATTCAAGGTCCCTTCTCTTTCGTTTTCTCTCCCTCTCCGCCTCTTTATTTACTTCATTACAAAATCGTCTGCCGATAAAACCCTAATGTTTAACTCAACGAACTCTCCCTCGACCAAAGTTTCAATGGATCCCAAAGAAACATCTGTCGCCAATAAACTGTAATTATACTTGGAATCACTGATTATAGCGTGTCTGTGTAATTGGTTTGGCATCATAACCCTATTACAAGCAATCAGGGGTTAACCCTTTTTATTTTTTATTTTTTATATGTATAGTCTAATTGGAATTTCGCTGCGATTCGACTGGTCATACCTAGGACCATTTGGTTTCATCCCCCAGCTATGGAAAACCCGAGTTCTCTATCACATGTTTACTTCCTGAAAATATATCATGCTACGTGCTCCATCTTTTTCCTATTTTAGTACAATCGCAACACTTTTATCATGGTTGGAAGAGTTAGTAGGTGGTATGACTGTTTTATAATTGTTTCTAACGGATGGGTTGGTATCTATCCAAATAAATTTACTACTAAATTTTTTTGTGGAATCTTGCATCAGAGTGAAAAGCCTCTAATGGAAGGATTCTCGTAAAAACATTCATCGAGAGCATATTGCCATGGCATCCATAATGTAAATATCTAGTTGGTGTGTGCTTGCTTTGCATTTGCGACATTGGTGCTAAAGAATCAAAAGAAGGTGCTATTTCTGGCTAAGGACACACCATACCCTGCAGATTGAAGTTGATATTTGTATCTCTTTTTTTTTAAAAGATTACTTTGTGAACTTCTCTACCTTATTTATTTCATTCGCGATTTGGTCCGAAATCGTTTGTAATCAAAACTCTCATTGTGTAGACAGTAGTCATCCAGTCTGAAAAGATTTCACTCCTTTTGCAGTCAGATGCATTGCTACCCCGGCAGAAGCGACAGCAGGATTTGACGAGATGGCTGCTGGTGTTCAGAGAAAGTATTACATGCTTGGCGGAAAAGGAGGTGTAGGAAAAACAAGTTGTGCGGCTTCTCTTGCTGTCAAGTTTGCAAATCATGGCCATCCTACCATTGTGGTTTCAACTGATCCTGCTCACTCTCTAAGTGATTCTTTTGCACAGGTATGTGATTAGAGTTGGCTTTAGATTCAAGGCACTGTTCATTTATGATCTCATCTGATCTTAATTTTAGCAAAAGTTTTGATGGCAATCCATTAAATCCACACTAATTTGTTCCGCTTGTTCCTAGGACTTGAGTGGAGGAACTTTGGTGCCTGTTGATGGATTGGATTCTCCACTATATGCACTTGAGGTTAATATTTATAATTTATGTAAATAGATAGAACAAGAGCAGAAAATTTAGTTACCTTGCAATAGATAATTTGACTTTTCATCTTCTGCAAATTATTTACTTTCCCCTAGTTCAAATTTGATAGTTCGGCGTGATCCTAGAAATATTCATTTGCAGATAAATCCTGAGAAGGCCAGAGAGGAATTCCGCAGTGCAAGTCAAAAAAATGGAGGCACTGGAGTTAAAGATTTTATGGACAGTATGGGTCTTGGAATGCTCGCTGACCAGGTAGAATCTAACAACATCATGGATTCCAACAATGACTGAAAGAAATTCTTTTTTTTAATTGTCTATTAAAGTCCTCAAGAGTACTGTTTATTCCAATATTTCCTTGCATAAGGTTTACAGGTTTTGGCACATTGCTTTCCCTATAATAAGCTGAAAGTTACTTTAGGGAATGCATTCTTAAGTGTGTGATTTGCTCAAGTTTTTGGTTCAATGATTCTTTTCATGCAAGTGGAGTTACATCTCCTTGTTCATAGTTATGCATTTTTCTTCTATTCTATGCCAGCATATGGAATTTATTTGTTGGCAGACTGATTTGCTATATGGTGAGGTTTTTGCATCTGTTTACTGTGTTTTACTTACATTTTATTTTGTTATGGTTAAGCTAGGAGAACTCAAACTAGGAGAGTTACTGGACTCACCTCCCCCAGGACTGGATGAAGCAATTGCAATCTCAAAGGTAGGATATTTTAGTCAAGCTATTAAACGGAGACTGTTTTGTTTATTTTCTTTTCTTTTCTTTTTTGGCGGAAACTTGAGTTTTTGATGCCTATCAGATTTTTTTGCCCAGGTTATGCAATTTGTTGAATCACAAGAATACAATATTTTTAGTCGTATAGTATTCGATACTGCTCCTACAGTAAGCACATATTTCCTGACTATATTTCATATCATTCTGCTATTTCCTTGGGAGTATTGTTAGCCATTTGTTAGCTTCTAATGTAAAATAGTGTTATATGTACCTTACCAACGCAATTCCATTCTCATCTTTTTGTTAGGGCCATACTCTTAGGCTTTTGTCCTTGCCTGACTTTTTGGATGCATCCATTGGCAAAATCTTGAAGGTATGAGTTCTGGAAAGGGATTACCTGTTAAGTCCTTTAAAACTGAATCTTATATGGCTTAAAACTTTTACTGGATAACCATTACTTGTTTAATTTATAAGTCTGCTACTTCTCGTGATGTTTTGTTTCTCTTGAGAGAGAGCTACGTTTAGTCCTTTACTGCAGTTAGCCTTTTATTTTGTATCTTTCACATTGTATTACCTCTACAAAGGAATGTGGTTATCTATTTTACTTCTTTATTGGCTAATCTCTGAATGACTTCAGAAGACCATAATTACATAACAAAATCACTAAGCAGAATTCTGAATGTGGTAGTACTTGTGCCTGAATCTTTATGGAGTAACTCTCCATCTTGAATACTTTCTTCTCTCTCCTCATGTGAACTCCCAAGGCCTTCTCAAACAAGGCTAAAGATCACTGAGCTTGATCATTATTTTGGCAGGGAGAAGTTGACTTTCAAAACTCCTTAATTATTGTGTTTCTATGTATGTCAGCTTGGCGTCACCTTTATCATGGACTTTTTCTCCAACTTCTAGTTACATTACGTCTGCTCGATATGCATTGTTGGCCCACTATGTATGAACTTACATATTCAGCATTAGAGCACTTGGAGATGTCCTGAGTCAAAACCTAGTTAATGGCAATTCAAAATACCAAGCAGTCATGTGTACACGGGAGGCTTTTAACGTTAAAGGGAGTATCGAGTGTGAAGTTTGTCTGACGTGCAATAACAACCGATACCTCTTTTTGGATAAAAGTGGTCATTTGATGGTTTGCTAGAAGTCAATGTCTACAAGAAAATCTCTCTATGCCTGTTAAATATTTCCTTTCTATTGCAGCATTATCAACTTTCTATGTTGGAGATGCAAAGTCTCTTGAACAGAAAATAGTGCAGAGAAACATGACGTATTGTATTAACAATAAAGCCTCTTCTCTTTGGCTGAGAAATTTTGCTTAAACTCATGGAAAAATAGTTTTCTCCTGCGTTTTAGTTTGATGGGTTGGCATGAAAATAATTTTGATCAAGTGCAGACTCCAGCTTCTGACCTGAGAGCTCATGTTGGACAGTAGCTTAAATCCTATTGTACCTATTAGAAAACCAAATTTGGACCTCTTAGAGAACCTATGTAACTCTAGTTGACTGAACAAACTTGATCACTTAAATTAAACTATGGCCTAATTTAATTTAATTCCTTCATATTCGTATCTTATCCAAGTAAAACCTATACCAGTAGCTTAATAGCTGGCTCTTCTTTATAAAAAAAAAGCTGGCTTGACTAACCTGATCAAACTCAGACCCGACTCGGTGAGGGCTCCTGAAGCTTGGTCCGGGCCTGGGGGCCTGGTTTTTTCTGATGAAGCTAGTAACTTGTATCTGTTAGTGAGAGTTGATAAAGTAGTAAAATAATGATGTAAAATTTGATGAAGCCTAGAGCCCCTGGACCTTATTCGAGGAAAGTTGTCTGCATTTTTCTCTTTAACTTGTCTAGTGCCATAGAGATGGCCTTTTAGCAAGCATTGCAACAACAACATAGCCTTTATCTTAAAATTTTTTGCGTAGGCTACATGAATCTTATTTCTCCATTGAGTTCTGTTATGGTTCATCTCATGTGTTGAGCTAACAAATAACAATTGTCATATCCTTCTAAATTGCTTCCAACCAAGTTCTTTTACATCTATCTCTAGTTCACTTTGCCACGTTAGGTATAATCTTACCACTCCTTCAGTTGTCTTGATTGCTTCATTTGTAGGTTTCCTTAATATGTGACCAGCCATATTAATTAATTCTCTCATTTTATCCTCAATAGGACCAACCTGTAACCTCCTTTGAGTACTGTCATTTATTATCCTATCTCTTAGTGCATATCCCTAATACCATCACAACATTCTCATGTTCATTACACTCATTTTTTGCACATGCTCCGTTACTCTGTGGTTGCATAAGACTCTAGAATACTTATGAGATAGAAAATTCTATAAGACAACTCCTCCAGTGCACATGCTCCGTTACTCTGTGGTTGCATAAGACTCTAGAATACCTATGAGATAGAAAATTCTATAAGACAACTCCTCCAGTGTCGGGGTTTAACTCATCTTTTTATTACATGTCTCAAAAGCCAAGATAAAGGAGGGTTGCGTTTGGTAGCTGACAACGAATGTGAAACTTAGACGGATCTACATCATAGGAATCCTTTTAGCAACCATCGTGAAGATTAATTTCAGAAGATTTTGTTTTTTTTTTCCATTAGCTCACTACTAGGGGGGAGTGTCTGTTGGTCGGCTCGGTTTTGATAAAAGGAATATACAAACCGTGACTGCACCGAATGATTCCTGCAACTGAACTGCACCGATCAATTTTGGTTCGGTTCCTTCGAGTCGGTTTCTTTGTGTTGTCAGTGCACTAGCAAGTAGCAATGCTTTCGTAAACCTCCATTGATGAAGAATCATCTGCTCTCTGTTTTTTGCGAAACTAACTCAAGTATATTAGCAAATAATGGAAATTAGAGTACATGGCTGCCAACTAACTGAGTTTTTGTTAGCAAATAATATTAATGGAGCGGTCATGGCTCATACAAATTACAAATAGCCCAACAAACTCTCAAGTCTCAGTGAATAAAATAATGGTTGTGATGCATAAGATACATAATATGGCATCACAGTAGCATCACATGCATAATGAAGAAAATCCACACCAAAACACAAGTTCTATTCAATGTTTGCAAGCATAATGTTAAACTGTTTAATGAGCCTGGTTAAAGATGAAAGTTTTATTGTCTGCAATCATCAAGTGGTGACTAAACATTTAAACGAAATTACACTACTGTAAAGTTAAAACAACACAAAAGTAATAAAAAATTTAAAATCAAGTTCCTCTACCTCTCCAAAGTCGAAGGATTGAAGATGATGACTTGGTGAGTATCAATATTCGATGCAAGGAAAAGACAAGAGGAGAAAGGAAGAAAGTCGAAGGGTTCTTTTGATTCTCAAATCTCAATTTGTTTCAACTTCTAACTAATTAGCATATACCAAATCAAGATTATCTTAGGAAGGAAAGCACATGTTTAATTGAACGTGAGTTACGTGTGTGATTGAGTCTACTTGTTTGAACTCTGCATAATTAGATATGAAGATATGTATGGCAATAGAATAAAGAACCCCATAACCCTTTAATCCCAGCGGTCGGTTTCAGGCAGTTCGGGTTGAGTTTTGTCCAACCCGACCGAAACCGAAGAATGCCTAGAACCGATCTGAACTTCCATAGTTCGGCCAGTTCAGTCGGTTTGCTTGGTTCGCCAAACTGTGCTCACCCCTACTCACTACGATTAAAGAAGGTGATTCTTTAACTTGTTATTGAGCCATCACAATTGGTGGCAAAGTTACCATTTGTTCTTAGGTGTCTCAGCTTGGAATTTCATACCAATGGACAGTTGAGACCAATATTCTATAAACTGTTAAGCCCTTGTTGGTGCTGGTCCATGCATCTAGCGCCCAGGCAGGCACTTAGGCGGCACATAAGCATTTTCAACATTGAGAGATGAAGGGTTCTTTTTTGAAGATTCAAAGTTCTATACTCACGGTTTATCTAAAGATGGACTTGGTAGAGTCATGATCCAATCCATTTTTCTTGGCTCATTCTCTTTATCCATTGCTATGCCTAAGTTAGCAATACCCCTTTTCGATGTGGTGCAGTTTGCGCAAGTAGTCCGTGCTCCCCTAGGCTCTCCCAAGAACTAGGCAGGCAGCCTAAGTACCATGTAGACATAGGCGGGTGCCCAGACTGCTTTTTAAAACAATGGTTGAGACTGGGATGATAGCCCATCTTAAAAATTTTGATCAATCGTTTTATGGAGCTTCTCAATTTGAGTCATTCGCGATACCAGAACCTCACTACTCACTGGAAAATACTTGGGTAGTGATGCTGATGGCCTAAGTCATCAAAGCAGTCTGAGCTTATCCCTTGATCTGGTTCTCAGGTCTCTGTGATCTGCTTGACAGTTTTGTTCATGATCTAAAACATTTGATCAGTGATTAAATCTTATTTATAATTACCCCTGCAATGATACTTCTGGCCTAATATATTTTCCATATATTTTGGGATTTGGAAACTCCTGCATTTCAGCATTTCATTGAAGAATGTTTTAAGATTACACATTTGTTATTATAAGCGTGAGATACAGTTTGGCATGTAAATGTTGAGACTTGAGAGCTTGCATGTTTCAGTTCATGCAATTGTACATTTCAGGTTACTGAGCAATGTGCAATTAGATACTGGAATTTCTTAACTTCTTATTAAACGAATAATGTTTGATTATTTTTTAAAATATGAGAAGATAAATTCTTCGTCCTATCTCCTTATACGAAAACCTATGGGAACTCTTCAAACGGCCAGACTGTACCACTGTATGAAATTTGGTAAATTCGTTAAAATACCTTCATCTCTTGATGAGGAGAATTAATTAAGAGCCTACTGTTTTCATGCATATTTAATTTTATGTCATTGTTTTTTGTTACAGTTAAGGCAGAAAATAGCTTCAGCAACATCAGCTATTAAATCTGTTTTTGGGAAAGAAGAATCTCAGGGGGGCGCTGTAAGCTCAACTACCTTGGAAAATTTTATTATCTTGATAGAAAAATGCAATTACTTTATATTTTTTCCTTGTGTAGTCTGACAAGCTAGAGCAACTACGAGAGAGGATGGTCAAAGTGCGAGAGCTGTTCCGCGATGCAGAGTCGACTGAATTCATTATTGTCACAATCCCTACGGTAATTATATGACCTAAAGACTCTTGGGATTTGATATGTCTCTGTCTTCGCCCTTCTCTCGCACACACACCAAAAGAAGTATGAACGAGTATCATATGTATGGATTAGAATTGGCACTTGCTTATAAAAATCTCTCAATTTGGAACCAGTCACTGATGCTTGTCTGCATTTACATTATTAAAGAGGACACTATGAAACTAGACACTATGAAACTATATTAGCCATTTTAGATGAGATACTGACGCATATCTAATTTGAATCATATAAGCTCAGAGACGTGCTTTGTTAACCTCTCCTGCTATTCTTGGTTCATCATCTGGATGTAAGGAAGTTCAGGAGAGGAACTAAAAATAGAGTGAGTAGTGTTTGTGGATAGGTAGTTTTGATGGGTGATTTATGTGTGGCTGGATGCCAATATATTTGTACGAAGAACATAACAGCTAAGTTCATAACTTATTGTTTTGGCTGTTCATCATACACCTGCATGTTTTTTTCACAAGCACCTGGAGGTTTCAAAAAAAATATCCAATTTTTAATTCCTGTGTTTTGTTAGGTCATGGCTGTCAGTGAATCATCTAGACTGTGTGGTTCCTTGAAGAAAGAAAATGTACCTGTCAGAAGGCTTATTGTTAATCAGGTTCTACCGCCATCTGCATCAGACTGCAAGTTTTGCTCTATGAAAAGGAAGGTGTGGCCCGTTACTTAAATAAAAAAAAGTACTCTTTCTGGATACTATGATCCTATATCCTTAAACATAAAAGACTAATTATATGTCTTTAAGTATATGAATCTTCTGTAGTAATGTTTATGCATGCTCTCCTTCAATTTTTTCTTTGTTTGTATCTTAGAAGTAGATATACACTTGGAAGTTGGGAATGACGATTAGAAAGATATGTACTCAAAATCATGCAATCGAGATTGAAAAGTTAACTTTTATAGAAAACTTAAAAAATGGATGTCTTATATGAATGGTTTCAATAGAGAAACTGACGAAGTATATGTTTCTGTTCTAGGACCAAATGCGTGCTCTTGATATGATCCAAAGCGACCCTGAACTCATGAATTTGAATTCCATCCAAGCACCATTAGTTGATGTTGAGATTAGGGGTGTACCTGCTCTGAGATTTATGGGTGAGATGGTCTGGAAGTGAAGTGGCATTCATGTAAAAGAGTCCTCTGGGTTTTAAAGTTTTGCTGAAGATGGGCGATTGCTCTGTCATTACTGGCAGATACTATCACTGTTATTCAAGTCTGCAGTATAAATTCCTTGCTGCTACGACAACATGAGCAAAATTTTAAAGGTCTCCCAGCTTTAAAGGATGTGACAAATGTTTATTACATCAGAATCAGATCTTTCTATGTCCACTTGGGTGTTCAGAAAATTTTTTTTCCCCTTTTGTGAAACTTGTTTATACGGTATTATAGGACTACATTCTGTTTTTAAAATTTTGTCATGTAGTCAGGCCATTGTGACTTCTATATCATCTCATAGTTTTCTTGTGCTTGTGTTATATTGATGGATTTGTTCTTGAAGATAAAAACAATGTAATAATTATCAGGTAGCACCTTTTCCTTCAACATTTTTGTGGACGGAAGCCAAATGATTTTGTTGGTAATTACAGAAAACATTGGATGATTCATCATCACCTGCAACAAATCACAGTGTATGCTTGGGTGAAAACCTCTCTAGTAGTAAAATGTTGGATTTTTTTTTTTCTTTCTGACAAAAGTTTGTACGAGAATTATGATATTGTACACAGAGAAGGAATTATGATATATCTTAATGCAAATCACATTATTTTCAAAACTTCGTCGCCATGTCCAGATCATTTGAAGCTATACGATGACACCTGGTTACATTGAATTCATTGCTAAAATAGTTGCAAGTGCTCCCATCTGTTTCAAAAAATAGAGAAATAATTGTCTCTCTTTTGTACTGTGTTCTCTTTCCATGATATTTGATGACATGGTCATCGTGCGTAATGAGTTGTTTGTTATCATCTTACTAATGGAGCGTATGCTCTTTTCACTTTTTCATTAAAAAAAAAAGGAAAAGGTAGGATCAAATTTAGAGGAGCTATTTTCTTTGGAGGAGCTCGGATGAGGAGTTCAAAGTTAGCTTCTGATATCTTTCGAGTGTTGCCCAACACCACCGAGTATTTGAAAACTGGACAACTTATTAACCACGTAACAGTTTGTTTTTTGTTTTTTTAGGAATAACAATTTGTTATTACTCACCCATAAATTTTTTATGTGACTGGATTCTTCACACAACCACTCACAGAGTAGACAGAGAAGCTTCGATTGCAACTGCACAATATGTTAGTGGAATCTGCTCTAAATAAGGAGCTAGTGGCATCCCTTAGGATTTGCAATATGTGAAAAGTGAGGTCATGTACAGGGGGCCGTAGCCATGTTAGTGTGTGGAGCACGTACTATCTTCTCAGAAACTGATCCAAATCTGATTAGTTTCATCTCGCCCCACCAAGAAAGTTCTTATCGACGTTTTATTTACGTTGAACTTTTTTTTAACTAACATATACGTGCATATGTGCGTGCATGCTCCTGTAAGTGATCACTGGGTGTCCTTGCTATCTTTAATTTTATTTCCCCCTTTTCAGATAAGATCATGGATGTTCTTATGCTTTGTGACATCAAATGATATTTGTCTTGAATAATCCATTTTGGTTCCTTGAATGTTAAGCCAGCACATTGGCAGTTTTACTGTATGATACAGCGACACGTTTTGCATATTTTTCAAGTAAAAATTTCACGAAAAAGAAGATACGGTTCTGACTAGATAGTTTTGCACTGAAATTTCTTCATGGTTTGCTTAGTCAACGGATCATTTTTTCCAGATTCACTACCACACCACCAACATTCACGCATCTCTGAGGTACTAACATAATCTTCGAAGTACTTATTCTATGTTGCATCATCATCAAATGACAACAAAACGAACTGTGCTATGTATTTACGGAAAAAACATTAGAAAACCATTACAGTAAGTGCTTCATAGAGTCTGCTCGTTTCCAATCAAATAAACTACTCTTTATATACACCTTTAGTTCCCCCGTCCAAATTTCATTAAGATTTGAAACTAGTTTACGTTAAGTTTTAATCACATATGCATTTGCACGACCTCAGAATCTAGCTCATAATGAAGTGACACACAGAACCACAATATATGGCTGTATATTACCTCTTTTTCTGAAAATTTCTTCTTCTAAGAATAAATATGACTTCTAGTAGAAATAACTTTTTATACAAAAGTAGTAACTAAAAGAGGTTGATGGAAAGCAAAGTAAGTAAAAAAGTACTCAAAATTCAAACGACAGATATGATCATTCAAAAATAAATACCACAAGTATCAGTTGCACCACTCAATTACCAATACAGAAGGTAATCTCATCTCAGTCCATCATACACAAAGCAAAATCAGATTGCCAACTTTATTAAAATAGCATGACCAAACATCACTCTCAAACAATAATAAAACTAAAAGTAAAAATAAAAACTATAAAAGGGATGTTATATTGACCTCCTTTTTTAGAATTTTTTTTTTACCACTTTGTAAGGTACTTTCAAAACCCTTGGCTACAAAACAAAATGGAAACTCAAAGCTGCGATAACTCAATATGTTGCGTTTACCAGGAAACTAGTAGCAGACTACAAAAGGCCATATTTCGGACTTCTCTTTATTAAGGGTCAATCAAGAAAAGCAGGAATAGCTCATCCACTACACACAAACAGATATCACGGTAGTATCAGTCTCCAAGCTTCAGAGCTCTTTCCAAATCCAACAGCTCCAAGTGCTCCACTACTCAACAATCTCATTCACCTTTCAATTGAATGGCGGGTCTAACGAAGCACTCTTTCAAAAGGTTACCATACTTCTTTAGCCTTCGCAATCTGGCTTTTTATCTTCCTATTCTTTTTCTGCGATCTCTATTGAAGAAAAAGAAAATTAGATGTCAAGTTGAACTTCATTCATTGACAAGAATGGTGACTAAAAGTTATAAAGGCTTTGCACAATGGTGTTGGTTGCCAGTGTTGGGCTCCATGAGAAAGAGGGAAAAAGCTGATAAGGAAACACTTAAATTGCTGATTAAGTTGTTAAGGGGACCCTGGTCAAAGTTGAGCTTAACTTTTATCCCAAGACCATTTAGTACGCCAAATAATCGTTCTTTTTCAATTCAGCTTTTCTAAAAGCCATTTCGTCACTTAAAAAGTTGTGTTTTACTCAAAGGAGCCTAATTGCCTGAATCATCCAAATAGGCTGTGAAGTTGCTGATTCCCATTTTTAGGGGTGCAAGTGTTAAAACTCTTTTAAAGTTACATACATACTTTTGCTGGACAGTCCAGAAAGCTGACATAATGAAACTTCAAAAATAATATATAGATCCCCATCCATATAGATCTTGAGAAATTAAGCTATCTAGTTACGGCTAACAATACTGGGGATAGTCAGCAAAGGGAGTCCAAGTAACCTTTTCCTCGCTAAATTTGATATCCACAAAAGAAAACCGCTCTGAAAAGGCAGGTTTAATTCCCCTTCCACCGAAAATGAGACATGCAAATACAAATATACTTATACTTTTGTATTATTCAGGTATGTCTTCAGGATTTCGTGTGTGCATTTGGACGACTATGTCATACGTAGACCACGATTAAAACGTCACAAAGACAGCAAACAAACACCAAATTTCTATCTCACAATTCTCTCATCGTCACTTCTTTTTGCCCCATTCTAGAACGTGGTAACACCTAATCTAAAGATTTGCTTTTTGGTTGAATTTTATGCATTAGTCATGAAAGTTATAAGGGGAAAAAAAAAATTTTTTTTTTGAGAGGAGAAAAAAAAGAAAGGAAAGGCAACTTCATTTTTCCTGCAGTGTTTGTCATCCAACTAATGCAACAATGATTAGTTGAATGTACACATAAACGGGAATATTTTTATTTCTGTAGAGAAAATTAGAAAAAACAAAAGGTCATTATTCATCTAACCCTAACCTCTCTCTCAGATAGAGATTAGGAGGTTATTACAAAATAGGTATGATATAATATCATATCTAATCACATATCATAATATCTCAATAAAATCTCCTAAACCTAAATAGCAATAATATCTAACAATTTCCAACTTGTACACTAACACCTCTGTTTTATAATTAATTAATAGCATCACAGTAAAAACTAATATTCTCACTTCTGTGATTTTCCCCCTGCTTTTAATAGGTTCACGTTTCTCGCTCAGCCTGTTGGGTTAAAGCTACATTAGTTAGGTTCTAAAGCGACAAATGAGAATATGCTTGACGTAATCAAGCAACACCATGATAAACTATAGATTAACAATATGCACTCATCTGGGGAAATTGGATACAACCAGAAAATAAAACAATAACTAATTTCAGAAAGTTTAGAAACAAATTAGTATGCACGTGGCTGTAAAACTGGACTAAAGAGCATATGGACATGGAAAGGTAGCAGTATGTTTTATTGCCCTAGCTCATAATATTATTGAAACATGTTTTTTTTTTTAATGTTTCTCAAATTTCTCTTTTCCATCTTTATATCAACGAACTGAAAATAGTTCCTTTTAGTTTTTAAGTATGAGCTAGCAACAAGATAATGTACTCCAGCGGTTTCTATGGAATGATAAAGGGAAATCTGTTGCGTGTAACAAATACTAATAAGATTAGTGGCAGTGACCACACAAATCACCAATTATTTTATTGAAGTTAACCATATCGATAGAGAATTCAAGTAGCTTTAGTTTTCTGAACATTAGTTCGATCCCTGATATCAGTCACTGTCAGAGACAAGAGCTTTTACCAGGGGAATCAAGAACTATCACAACTAAATAGGTGTTATCTATATAAGAGATTATAATTTCAAATGTGTCACCTTGATTACCCTTAGCTACGTCGCTGGTCCAATGCGTGCTTTATCGAAATTAACCAGAAAATATCGTATCATATATACACATGACTATCTGTTAAGTAACGAAAGAGCGAGAAATGTTTACTAAAGAAAGGAATCATGAATTGTCCACTGAGCAAAGGGTGGAGGCCTCACGATTCTCCTGTGACCTCAAATCCCACATGTTCAAAAAGCTAGACATCCCACAGAAGTGTCGGCTCCTTGAATCATGAAACCTTTTCTTATTTCTATTTAAATACGTATTAAATGGATGTCTACTCATCATCACCGTATTTCAATTCATATCCAAGATGTTTCGCTCCTTATAAACCCTTTGTCTTCCCATAAACTCTTACTCGTACCAAGCCAAGAGTGATGGACCCTCATCTACCTTCAAAGACCGGCACTACCTTCTCTCGAACTTGCTTCAACGGAGTCAATACCCTTGCAGGTCAAATTTTATTTCTTTTATTTCAACTACAATCTTTATTTACCTTACTGTTCTTTATGCAATATTACAAGGTTTTAAAGAGAGTAAAGAATTATGTTCCTTGTGTTGTTCAGGTGTTGGGATTTTATCAATTCCATATGCATTATCAAAAGGAGGGTGGCTAAGCTTGGCGCTTTTCCTCCTCATTGGCATCATATGTTGCTACACTGGTTTACTGCTACAGAGATGTATGGACTCTAATTCTCTTGTTAAAACCTATCCTGATATTGGGGAGTTAGCATTTGGGTGTTGGGGCAGAATCATAGTATGTATTTTCATGTACCTTGAGCTCTACTTAGCCGCGATTGAGTTCATGATACTAGAAGGTGATAACTTGCAGAAGTTATTTCCTACCACAAATTTTAACATGGGCAGGCTAAAGATTGGAGGGAAGCAAGGATTTGTGTTGCTTGCAGGTCTTATAGTTTTGCCTACTACATGGTTACGGAGCTTGGGCGTGCTTGCTTACATGTCGATTGGTGGGGTTTTGTCTTCTGTCATTGTGGTCTGTTGTGTGCTTTGGGCCGGAGCTATTGATGGTGTTGGGTTTCACGAGAAAGGAATCCTTGTGGAGTGGAGTGGTATTCCAACTGCTTTAAGTTTGTATGTTTTCTGTTTCAGTGGGCATTCAGTCTTCCCCACAATATACACATCCATGAAAGACAGGACCATTTTCTCCAAAGTAAGTAAAATAAAATAAAATAAAATAAATAGCACTTTCTAGTTCTTAAGATCAAAGTGTCTCTAATACAAGGTACTTCCCAATCTTTGTTTCAGGTATTATACCTCTGCTTTGTACTGTGCACATTGATGTACGGACTAATGGCCATTATTGGATACTTGATGTATGGCCAAGCTGTGAACTCACAAGTGACATTGAATCTTCCAGTCGGGAAATTGAGCTCGAAGATTGCAATCTACACAACTCTAATCAATCCACTGACTAAGTACGCATTGCTTTTGATGCCTATTGCAAATTCAATTGAGGATTGGTTTGAACTCTCAAAGCTAAGGTTTATCAGCATCCTGATTCGAACTGGGTTAGCAATCAGTACAGTGGTTTTAGCCTTAACTGTACCATTTTTTGGGTATGTGGTGGCCTTGACAGGTTCATTTCTCAGTAGCACTGCTACAATGTTACTACCATGCATATGCTACCTCAAGGTCTTTAAGAATAGTCGGCGTTTGGGGATGGAGTTAGTCATTATAATAGCAATTACAGCATTGGGAGCAGCGATTGCGGTCATTGGTACATATATTTCATTAAAGCAGATTATACAGAATCTATAAGCATGTAATTCCTCCTTATGCGACATTTAATATCTGTGAACATCTACGAAAATGAGTTAGAACTCCATCTATCCACTGTATATTCGACAAAAATTAACAAGGATGATTGCTAAGTAATGAATACAATGTTATGATATAAATTATGGTAATACAGAGACTTAATGAGTAAATTTTGGTATTTAACATGTAAATAATGAATACAATGTTATGAAGTCAGCAGATCAGAGTCAGACCCCAACAGAAACCTGTTACTAACACAGACATCCACAAGAGGGAGCTATTTGTTTTCCGTTATGAAGATTAAAATATAAGAAATTAAATGAAACAAATCACTCATTTCCATTAAACGAAAAGTATAAGAAAGTAAATACTCTTTCATTGTAGATAGCAGCTCAATTACACTAAGGTACAGTTAGCATTTTATTTTATTTTATTTTATTTTATTTGAGAAAAATAAGGTACGGTTAGATATATAGCAAGAGATGTATATGAGGTTAAAATTCTTACATGAGAAACTTTACTTGATGATTTAACGTCAAGATAACCATGAGAAATCCAACGATTTCCCCAGCTCAATCCAGACATCTTCTTGAGATGCTTTGAAATTACTTTAGGTTGCAAGTGCTTATAAATGAAGAATGTCACCTTATATTCACAGGATTGATATCCAGGATTATATTACTTGTGCTGATAAACAAGGGATTTCCAAAAGGAAAAGTCCTTTATAGAATTTAAGGATGACTCCTTTCTATTTTAATAAGCTCGCATAAAATTGCCACAATGCTATGTGCTGACAACAAGAGATAACATAAATAATTTTACAAGTTGTGAATAATGTCTCGAACCGATGAGTAAGTACCCGTGAAAGCAATCAAAACTCCAACTACTAAGATTGCTATGATGCTCACTAGCTCAAGTCCAAATTTTATTGAAGCCTTGAAAATCTTGAGGTAGCACAAACATGGAAGTATGACAGAGACCATGATGCTCAGAAACGATCCAATAAATGCCATGATGAAGCCAAAGAATGGAATCGTCAAAGCTATTATCACTGTACTCATCAGCAAGAGAGTTCTAACAATGATGCTAATGTGGTCCTTCCGATGAAGTGCAACACGTTCTTCTATAGCCATTGCAATTGGTGTGACTGTTAATGCGTATTTAGCAAACGGATTGATCAGAGTTGCATAAATTGCTACGTCGGAGTAGAGTTCTCCAGAAGGGAGATTTAGCGTCACTTGGGATTGCAGGTCCTCACCGTACATGAGATAACCCAGGATTGCAACTAGTCCGTAATTCAGAGTGCATATAGCAAAAGAAATTAGCAATACCTGCAATGAAAAAGTAAAGCGATGAAATCTTATCAATATTTAAGTTGGTTCATCTGGAGAATAGATTTGGAAATTTCAAGTGGTTAATGGCGAATAAAAGCTAGAGTATGAACTTGCATGTAGGGCCGTTTATGAGAATTCACTTATCAGTTAAAACAATAAGAAGGTCGAAATTCGCTTTAAAAATGAGCTAGTGATTACCCTGGGAAATCGAACTTTATCCTTCATTGATGCATATATGGTTGGGAAAACTGCATGGCTTGTAAAACATACAAAATACAGACCCAAGGCTGTCGGTAAACCTTCCAAGCTCAAAACTCTTCCCTTGGCATGAAACCCAGTCTCAGCTACGCCGATCCAGAACAAAGAAGTCAACAAAATCACTGATGCCAGGACTCCAGCAACAGAGAAATAAGCAAGAACACCAAGATCCCTCAACCACGTTGTAGGTAAAACAATAAGAGCAGCCACACAGACGAAGAGTTGCTTGCCTTTGATGCTCAATGTCGCTACTTCAAGACTAGTGTTAGGAAAAAGCTTGTCCAAGTTATCACCTTCTAGTATCAAAAGACTGACCCCAACCAGATACAACTCAAGATACATTAAGATTGCGATTGCTACCCTCCCTTTGTAACCGAATGCAAGTTCTCCAATTTCGGGGTAAGTTTGAGCGAGAGGGTCAGCGTCCATGCATCTTTGGATCAGGAATCCAGTGTAGCAACAGACTAATATGACAATAAAGAAGAGTACTAAGCTCGACCATCCGCCTTGTGCAAGCGCATATGGCATTGATAGCACCCCGATACCTTTAACAGAGAATCAGAGCATATTATATATGATAGATTTTGCAGGTTTCTTTTCATATGTTTATTACATTTGTTACTCGAATTTCTCTTTGCATAATACGAATAACTCGGGGTTAGATTGCTAAGTAAAATACCGCAACTATGATAGGATAGGGCACTGTAATCATAATGACATAAACTCATAGTCGCTCAGAAATCAAAAGGGGAAGAAAAGATAAATGAATATGATAATAGGCATTGAAATCATACATAGGCAGCACAGCATGAACATGATCAACAGATGAACTTACCCTAAATTATTGCACACCTTAGCATGTTATACACCTTTTATTGGGAAAAAAAGAAAAGAAAAGAAAAGAAAAGAAGACGAAAGGAACCTGAGAGGATGTTAACTACATTAAAACAAGTCCTACTGAATGTAACCCCAGCACTGCGATAATTATCCTCGTATTCTCCGCACCCAATATTGACAAGGAGTGGTCCTCCAAAGGCATCAACGTTGCCTTCACCTCCTACTACTAACCCTGGTTTAGCTGTTGGAGATTTGGAGAAATTTCCATTAGCCATTCTCTCGACTTCGTTTTATTTCAGAGAGAAGCAGTGAGACTTGGGGAAATGCCTCAAGTGTTTACCTTAATATTCTGCAGCAAACCCCGTGATGATCTAGAATTGGTCGCCAAAGGAAGAGGTCAATGTGCAAGACTCACGCAGCTAATATGATACTAATAACTGTTCTAGATGCCTGTGATTGGTCTCATAGGCAGCCCGCAACATCCACGCTAAAGCTCTACAAATTACCGAAACTGTTCCAGATAGATCCCTTAAATTACAACAATTAAGTCTAAACAGATTTTTCAAGTACTTGAAGTTACCGGGTGCTGTTTAATAGGCATATGTTACTCAAATATTAAAAGAAAATAGCTATATCATAATTAATTAACTAGTTAAAGATTCGCCCACCGAGTGCACGTGGTGAGGAGTCGAGTTCAGTTCAGCAGATTAAGATACATGTTAAAGAAACTATGATTAGAATTTTAACAAGTCTCGCATCTGGTTCCACCTTAATCTCTCTAATAAAATTATGGTCATCTTTGTCAAACATACCAAAGTTAACGTGGTTATGTGAAATTAATCCTTAGGGCTCGTTGGGTATGAGGTTAAAGAAATCAGGGTTAAAACTTTCTTAGAAAAATTAACAGGGAAAGCATTCCTATGTTTGGCATAAACTTTCAATAAGGATAAAACTTAACCTCAGATGGATCTCTCCACTCTCAACCCAAAATATTCAAAAAAGTTTACAAAAACAACCTCATAATTCATAACATACAAATAACACTAATTTTCAAATATTATAAACAGCCCCCTAAAAATTTTAGGATTTAGAGAAAACATCCTAAAACTTTTTAAAATTGCAAAAAAGACATGAAAATTCAAAATTTACAAAAAAAACCTAAAATTTTCAAAACGAATACAGTTTACAGAAAATCTAAGAATTACAAATAGCTCCATAATTATTTTCAAATTTGTAAAAAAAGCCCTTAAGCTTTTAAAAGTTGCAAAAAACACCCTCAAATATTTAAAACTTACAGAAAAATCTTCACACCTACAAATAGTAAATTGAAAACTAGGATTGCAAATAGCCCCCCAAAAATTTTGGAATTTATAGTAAAAAATTTTAAAAGTTGCAAAAACACCTTCTAAATTTAAAATTTACAAAAAATAACATGAGAATTTCAAACCTAAAACCATTGTGCTGAAAATATAGAAATTACAAGCAGTCCCCAAAAAATTTTGACTTTGTAGAAAACACCCTAAAAGTTTTAAAAATTGCTAAAAACTACCTCAAAAATCCAAATTACAAGAAAACACCACTTTATAATTTTCTATCTTCTCAGGTTGTTTCTTGTAAATGTTTTAGGGTGTTTTTAAGCAATTATTAAAAGTTTTAGGGTGTTTTTTGTGCAAATTCCAAAATTTTAAAGGGGCTATTGTCATCCTAAATTTTCAATTTACTGTTTGTAGTTAAAACTTTTCAAGGATTTTCTAGCAAAATTTGCATTTTAGGGTGCTTTTTGCAACTTTTGAAAGTTGTAGGGTATTTTTTGCAAATTAAAAAATTGTAGGGGGCTATTTGTAATTCTTAGATTTTTCAATGTACGGTTCTTGGTTTGATGTTTTCAGGCTCTTATTGCAAATTTTGAATTTTTTATGGTGTTTTTTTATAAGTTTTAATGCAAATCCCAAAAATTCTAGGGAGGCTGTTTGTAATTCCAAGATTTTCAATGTATTGTTTGTAGATTTGTAATATTTACAGATTTTTTTGTGAATTTTGAATTTTTGAGGATGTTTATTGCAACTTTAAAAGTTTAGGGTGTTTTTGCATATTCTAAAATTTTAGGGGGCTGTTTGCAGCTCATTGGTTTGCAGTGTTCTATTTTAGGTTTGAAATTTTCAAACTTTTTTTGTATGGTTGAAATTTTTGAGTGCGTTTTTTACCAAATTTAAAAAGTTTTAGGGTGTTGTTTAAAAAATTAAAAATTTTCAGGGGGCTGTTGTAAGTCTTAGCTTTCAGTTTATTGTTTTATGTTTAAAATTTTCAATTTTCTTGTAAATTTATAATTTTTATTGTGTTTTTGCAAGTTATTAAAGTTTTAGGGTGTTTTATGTAAATTCCAAAACTTTTGGGGTGGTTTGTATTTCCCTAATTTTCATTGTTATGTTTTAGATTTGAAATTTTCAGTTTGCTTTTTTAATTTAGTTTTTGAGTGTGTTTTTTGTAATTTTCAAAATTAAGGGCGTTTCTTGTAAATTTGAAATTTTCCAGGGCGTTTCTTCTAAGGTTTGAAATTTTCAGTGTTATTTGTATGTTTTGAATTTTTAAGATGTTTTTACAATTTTTGAAAATTTTGAGGGTTTATTTGTAGTTTTGGAATTGTTGGGGGTTGTTTGTAATTTTCTATTTTACAAGGGGATATTTGTAATTTGTTATTTTTGGTGCTTTTTGGTAAGTTTTGAAACTTTTTTGGGGTTATGTATAATTGCACATGGTAAAAAGATTCAAGCCTAAAATTTTCTACTTTTTTATCCTAACCCTTCACTTGGTTAAAGTTTACCCTCATATGTGGTTAAGTTTAACCTTGGTGAAATTTTAACATGATAACTAACATTATTGAAGTTAGGATAAAGTTTACCAGGATAAAGTTTAACTCCTTCTACCTTTATACCAAATAAGCCCTTATTTTTGTTGAAGTATATACTCATTTTCGTTATTGTTTAATATGCAGACGTCCGTCCAAAGTATTAATAAAGTAATAAGAAGCTAAGGATGGAAGCTTCCCTTTAATTGGAAGAAAAAAATCATCTCCATTCATTACATGATCCGGGTTTAAATGCATGGCTTTTTTAGGAAACATTCTAAATACATGCTTGCTGTTGTTGAGTAACGTAAACCAAGACATGCCTCGACCGTATTAAAAGCTTTACAAATTACAAGTTCGCATTCAATATTTAGGGGTGCCCTTAGCTCCTCCAATGTTTATAAGTTCCCATTCAATGTAACACTTTTTCATATTGTTAAGTAATTTGGAGTAAATCCATTTTATTATTAGGACTTTTTGCATATATATACCTCTCAAATCTTCCATCTATGCAAGTCCCCTTTAAATCTTGTCATTTGAAAAACTACCCCCAGATTCTCCCACATTAGGTTTTTCTACCTCTCGAACTTAATAATATTATTTTCACATAGATCAACGTCAAAAAATTCCAATGAATCCCAATAGGTTTGCAATATTTTCCGTTTAAAAACTAGGACTGTCATGTGTAAATGGTAGAAAAACTCAATGTGAGATAACTGGAGGATAATTTTGTAAATACTAAGATTTGAAGAGAGTAAATTTGCAAATATGGAAGATGAGGGTTACACATATGCAAAAACCTCTTTAGAATTAAAATTAAAAGGTTAGGGTACATAGCCTAGATGCTAGGATATAACATTATGTAGTTTGATTAGTTCATAAGAACTTTTCGTCACAAAGATAATGTTTGTTATTAGATTTTGGATAAATTGCATTCTCTAACAGATATAAAACGCTTTATCTGTCGCTTTCAACTAACTAGGACAGAACTATCCAAATAAATCCAAATTCTTGGAGACAGCCGTAAGCCACAAATTCTCTGCATGTTGCCTATGTTTCCTTATTTATCCTAACCTAGTAGATGATGAGAGAATAAAGATATGATTGTGTGGCCAATATTTCTAATACTATTAAACCATTGAAGTCTCCTGTCCACTAAATCAATCCATTAATCATTGGAGTCACGGCCGGTTCGCTCTTGTTTTGGATTATCATGCGCTACATAAATGTGAGATGAGGGGGCAAAAAAATAAATAAATAAATAAAGTTTGAAACTAAAGAAGTGGACCTCTTCTACAAGCTTTTGGTTCACGGGTGTCCCTTGGATTTGATCACCACTCAACACGTTTCAGATTGGGGGAGGTCGGATTCAAAGGTAGGATTGAACACGTCTCAGATTGGGAAAGTTGAATTAAAAGTTGGTTAAATTTCTTTTAAAAAAAAAACAAAAGCAAAAACAAAAACAAAAACGAAAACAAAAGATAGGGAAAAAAAACCATAAACTTTCGGGTGTCCCCGTAATCCCCTTGAACTTTGGGGTAGGCCTCACAAATACCTACTCTCCTATGTTCCTAACAGTACTAATAGTAATGGATCAACAAACACTTATTTTCTATGCAATCAAAATATCAAAAACATAATTGTGACACAAGATGAATGCGACTGCACTGTTAATCCAGGATAATAATAATGCATGGAAACTAGTTACATGGTAATGATGGTTCCAAGGGTAGGATGCATGCATAATCATGGGGGCAGTAGAACCTCTAAGATTATGTAAAATTACATTCTAAAATAGTGCGAACTTACAATTTGCTCCCAATATTTAGAAATATTTTCACCAGCCAATTTGAGTTTAGAATTTAGCCCATTTGTCGAGATTATTTTTTTAAATTTTTTGGATAAATATATACTTATTATCCGTTCTCCTAAGAAAGTTTTGTTGAATCCGCCTATAGATGGTTCAAAAGGAGAACACGGCCACTCAAAGATATCACTTGCTACCATCCCCTTCTCCAGATCTTAAAAAGACATTTATAATTTTTGTTTTTTGGGAATACATCTATATTTGGATATTGCATTTTGTATGGTTCGTGTTATTGCTACTGACAGCCTTGTTTTACACTACATTTACACTTTATCTTTATTTCATCTATATCTATATCTATACTTCTATACTATTTATAAAAGAGGATTGGGGTGTTAAAACTTTGATTGCCTCTTTTACCCTTCTAAATTTTAATAATTTTCAATAATGCTTTGAAATTTATTCAATTTATTCTATTTATTATACTATAATTATTCATGCAATAAACATAAGAATTAATATTAAAAACTAAATATATATTATAAAA
>JBAKGM010000139.1:375106-386028 GCA_037177215.1 Asparagus racemosus | reverse complement strand
CAAACAAGAAGGGAAGGAGAGAAGTTCACATTAAATTGACCGTACAGATTCTATGTTAATGATGTTATCTGAATTTTCCCCCTTTCTTAGTGATCTCCTCAAACATAGAGTATAAAATAGTTGGCTAGAGAAGCCAGCACATTCCATATATTTGGAAGCAAAACTTTTTAAATACTAAGAATTAATGGCTAGAGAAGCCAGCACATTCCATATATTTGGAAGCAAAACTTTTTAAATACTAAGAATTAATGCTACATGATAGTTTGCTGTAACTTTAAGCCAAATAACTTTCGATCCCTCACCCTTTACGAAATGTGAATTAAAATTTTATTTTAATTTTACAAAATTAATGTTAGTATTGAATCATTTTCAGTTAGATCATGACCTATCCAGCTGAAAAACATTTTTCCAGATAATCTAGAAAGTAAACAATACCAACTGATATAAAACCAAAGGAATAATTAAATAGAAGTAATAGCACGAATGCGCAATTGACTTGGTGCAGATAGAGGACCTGATAAGTTCAATGCAAGTGGACTGGCCAACCCTAGCTTGTCCCAGCAGCGACGGCACTCATTTCTGGACGCATGAGTGGGAGAAGCACGGCACCTGCGCAGAGTCAGTCCTCGACCAGCACGCCTACTTCCACTCTGCCCTCAGCCTCAAGAAGCAGCTCAACCTCCTTCAGGTCTTGAGAGATGGAGGGATTGAGCCAGACGGCGGTTTCTACAGTTTAAATGCCATCAAGAATGCCATCAACAAAGGGACTGGGTTCACCCCTGGCATCGAGTGCAATGTCGATGAATCGGGCAACAGCCAGCTCTATCAGGTTTATTTCTGCGTGGATACCTCGGGGACTGAGCTCATTGAATGCCCCGTTCACCCCAGGCGTAGGTGTGGTGCCAGGATCGAGTTCCCTGCTTTCTGAGTCCAAACAAGTTATAAGGATTTAGACCAACTAGTCTTCTTGTACTTCACCTTGTGAGATTCAGTTGTTTGTCCTCGATCAAATAAATAAAGGATAGTCCCTGCTTTTTATGTTTTGAATGTTATCGTTATGTTTCCCTGCTTTCTTCGCCTAAATCCATTGAAGATGATTTGAGTAAAAAAGATTTTAAAGGTTTTTCAAAAAAAAAAAAAAAAGGATAAAAAAGTTGAGGGATGAGCACATGAAGCCTTATAATTGGTATGTACGGTACAGAAATCCCTTTAAAAAAATGTTACTGACAAATTCAAGCAATTGCTCCAACTTCCCTGATTTCAGAAATCGAACTTACAGCCCGTCCAGTTTTGATCAGGACACCAGCTTGGCAGTCACATGATAATAACAAAAAAAGGTTCCACATGTGCTTGCTTGAAGTATTTAACCTTATCAAGTCAATCCAAAAGAAAATATTAAATATATACAACAAAAATAATTGGTAAGGAAATATGTGACACAAAGAACAGTGGTTGTTATCCCTCGACAGCCCGCTGCAGACTTCGGCATTCATGGGACTTTGGCCTAACAATATTAATGGCTCCCACCCCTCCAACTGCGATCCTGATAACCAGTCTGACGAATCCAAGGTATTAATCCCAAATGCTTATATGATAATCAAGTCAATGGTATCATTCCCCTATCCCAAGTTAATTGCCCTACTTCCCAGCCCAAACCTGAGTTAATATTTAATAACATTTATGTAAATATGTAGTTAAGTCATGAGCTCAACTGATACTTTGAACATGGACGTGTTGATGACTCATTGGTCAAGTTGACATGTCAGATGGCTTAAATTTAAATGCCAAGACATTTACCAACTGATATAAAAGCATAGGAATACTAGAATTAATAATACCTGACTGCATTTCACTCGTGCAGACTGAGGACCCGATGAGTTCAATGCAAGAGCACTGGCGAAACTTAGCTTGCCCCAGCAACGACAGCAATGAGTTCTAAACGTACGAGTGGGAGAAGCACGGAACCTGCTCAGAGTCCACCCTCGACCAGCACGCTTACTTCCAGTCTGCGCTCAACTTCAAGAAGCAACTGAACCTCCTCCAAACCTTGACTGATGCACGGATTTAGCCTGATGGTGTGTTCTACAGCTTGATTTCCATCAAGAATGCTCTGCCAAGAAAGGGACTGGGTTCAGCCCTGGCATCAAATGCGTTGCCGATGAATCGGGTAACCGCCAGCCCTATGAGGGTTATTTCCGTGTGGATGCTTCAGGGACAAAGGTCATTGAATGTGCTGTATATCAGAGGGGCCGCAGATGTGGTTCCAGGATCGAGTTCCCTGTCTTCCGAGTCCTAAAAAGTAAGGATTTAGACCTGTATTCTTGCACTTCACTATGTTATGCTCGGTTGAGCAGAGATGGTGAGATCCAGTTTTTTGTACGTTGTTGATTAGTAAAGGGTCATCCACTATGAGCTTCTCAGGCTGATTGGTTCGAAGCAGTATTATGCTTCCACTGAATTCAAAGTATTTACCACCTTTTTCAAAGTATTTACCACCTTTTTCCCGGAATGTATTAAGTCACACAAATGGAAATTAGCATCACTCATAGATTATATCTAGTGAAGGTATTTGAGTGATAATTGAATGTACCGGTGTTTTTGCCAGTGTGTGTGTATATAAAGGCTCAGCCCACTTTAATTAAATAAATAGAATATAACTACTATAAGAAGAGGAGCAGGGCACTCAAAGCCAGCCAAACAGCCAATTAAATCCAAATGAAATCCTAGTTAATCTGAGCATTTCCAGAGCTAGAATGAAAACCTAAAAAGACCTCAATCTACTACACAATTTCAAATACTTACAAAGATCTCAAGGTTGTGGGGCAACAACCATGCACCCAACAACCCCACCTGACGTTTCTTTAAAATTGGCCGGCATAGATCTAGTGTCAGATCTGGTGGACCAACCAACATCATCTTTCCAGATATTGTAGAGGAGACACCAGCAGAGAGGCAGGTTCTAGCTTTCTAATTAATGTGCATTTATATTCGGCAGATGATGTTCATCTGCAAGTTTAACTGACCTTCACATTTTTACAAGACACTAGACAGGAAAACAACCATAGCAAGAATACAGTTTACAAGATACCAACAGAAAAAACTGATTCCACAGGGAAGATTTGCAATGTTGGAACTATTGAGTAGATCACATTGTCATCATTGTGTAGAAATCAGCATTCAATACACATACAGAATAGATCAATGATTCCCTTGCTTTGTTTGCCTTCTGTTTGTTGTCCATCACATTTTCAGAATCCTTGTGGAAATATGACTCGTACATAATCCATTTCATTCAGTACTGAGGCAAATTTTACCATCATTATAATCTACAACACAATTCTGGTTCCTCCGAGAAAAGTATTTAACATGGTTTATTTTAGCATGCACATAACAGAAAGAACAGGAATGGAATTGAAAAGTATGGCCACATCACAAATGACTATCATGAAACAGGACCGGAATTCGATACAGAGGTACCAAATTGTCTTTTAGTGTTTTTATGAAATGTTCAACAACGGCAGGATTCAATAAGGAGTAAAGAACACATACCAATGCAGCTAACGGCAGGGAGCTTCAAGATGCTAGTAATTCCTCTCTTTGTTTATCATCATTAACATTTCCCAACCCATCAGCCTTGCCTAAACCTCACGAAGCAAGATGAAATAGATGATATTTTCTATGACTGCAAAACTGCATAGACTAGAGCATAGCTCTGTCATTATTCTTGTATGACTATTAAATAAGAAGAAAGACCAAAAGAGAATCGGTATCAATTAGCAGCTACTGCTGCCTGCTTCTGGACAAATGCCACACCCTTCTCAATGCTGGCCTTCAGCTCCGGCTTGAGGGCTTCCAGAGCTTTTGCCTCGTATTCAGTTAACCTTTGGAGATCAGCAGAGATCACAGATTCAACTCCCTTCTTCCCAAGCTTAACTCTTGATGCAAAGAAGGGCAGCTCGGTGAGTTCAGACTGAATGAATGAGCACTCATAAACTTCACCATCACCGTCCAAAGCTCGAAGTGATGACTCAACAAAACGAGCAGCTGCATATGCCATGGATAAAGTTGCAGAGCCAGCACCAGCTTTGGCCTCCACCACTTCAGTTCCAGCATTCTGGATTCTCACAGTCAGTTGTTCTACTTCTTCATCTGTGAATGTCACAGAAGGCCTTGTCTTTGAGAGCAAAGGCAAGATGGTAATCCCAGCATGACCACCTATGACTGGGACATCCACATCAATGAGCTTGAGGCTCTTCTGTTGAGCAACAAATGTGTTCGCTCTAACAACATCAAGTGTCGTGATACCAAAAAGCTTCTTTGGATCATAGACCCCCTTCTGCTTCAGAACCTCTGCAGCTATAGGGACGGTAGAATTTACTGGGTTGCTAATGATGTGAATGAAAGCGTTCGGTGCATTATCAGCCACAGCTTCAACCAGTGACTTCACAATGTTGGCATTGATATTGAATAGGTCGTCACGTGTCATGCCCGGCTTCCTTGGAACTCCTGCAGGGATAACAACCACATCAACTCCTTTCAAGCAGTTAGCCAACTCCAACGGCCCTGTGAAATCCAAGACCTGAGAGGGAGTGTTGCAGTGGCTAAGATCAGCAGCCACTCCTTTGACATTTGCTATATCATAGAGATGCAATGCTGAGACAAGAGGAGACATCTTGATCAGAAGAGCCAGAGGTTGCCCAATTCCTCCAGCTGCTCCAAGGACAGCCACCTTAAATGACGCTTGGGGCTGGAACTGGTTTGAAGCCCTCTGACTTTGTTGCACTTTTGGAATAGATGATGCCCAGAGAGCAGCATTGCTTTCTCTGCCCAAAAAGGAGGCATCTGATTCAAGGTTAACGGATGCCGCTGCTTTCAGACCACTGAAACACTTTAAGGATTTTGGGGCATTAAAGCCCAAGGCAGAGGATTTAAGCTTTGATCCCAAGCCAGCCTGAGGGCCATAAGAGGCGATGGAACTGATAGAAACAGTTGAAATCGATGCCGATGCCATCTTATAGTGAGCTCTAAAGACCTAAACGAAACAAATTAACATGTAAAGCATGTATTACTGAGCGACCTAATTAAGACAGCATAAACCATTGTTCACTTGTGTATCACTGGAGGAATATGCACTGATAGGATGGCATTAAACTAAGTAAAACCAAGACGATCTTAGCACGTTATTGCAAACTAATTTTGCTCTAGTTGTTAAAAACATAACACAAATGCAAGAAACAAACGATGGAGTGTTACTGAAAACGCATCCAGAAAATCTTCTCCACTTACAAAGCATCCAGAAAATCTTCTCCACTTACTTTGCAAATGTTTTGACACTATCTATTCCCATGGTAGTAAACTCTAACCTCCAATCCAACAGAATTAAGTATAGCATGATCTAACATCAAATAAGGAAAATATAACAGAAAAGACAATTAAACAAAGTATCCCTTAACAACATTACATTCAATTTCATGTTTCATCAACTAGAACTTTTATGTCTCAACGTACATAGAATCAGAAACCTCAAACCTTCTCATAATGAATTCGAGTATAACTCGTATATAACAATAAACTAATTTCATATTTATGTGGCAGTAGGCACTGGTCTAATTATCCTATAATGAGCTGATGTCATAAACTAGACCAGCACTAGGGAGTGCTGTTCGTTCTGCAAACCTAAAGAAGATGGAGATCAAGCATGCAAACAAGCTAAATGGGAAATATAAATAGATTAATTAGCACAACCAATAACCAGTCAATACCAATGTAAGCTTAAACCAAGGCTGGACCAGTTACAGAAAGATACATGTAACGGAAAATTGGTGATAATAATTGTTAAGGAATATATTATAGAAATCTAAAATATTAGGAATAACATATTAGGAATATGTGATTGAGAGATATTAGGGATATGATTGGATATGATTTTACCTCATACCTATTTAGGAATATCATTCTAACCTCTATTTGAGAGAGGTTAGAGTTAGATGAATTATAAATCATATTGGCTTTTTTTTATTTCTCTACATGGTATTAGAGTCATCCTCTTGATCCTAAAGAGACTTTTTTCTTCTTCGTCTACATCGAGCCGCCGAGGGGGTTTTTACCGAAAACTTTGAGCTTCTCCTCCGCGGCCTCGACATCGGATTCAACCTTGATGCACCGCTCCATCATTCACAACCTCTGCTCACAGCAAAATTCGAATCTAATCTTGCTGCTTCGCAAAATAATATTATGGACCCCTGAGCACTGTTCATTGACAACAGTACTGCTTATCATAGTACTGTTTATCGACGATATTGTTCATCCGCTGTGCACTTCACCTTTCGTTACTCTTCATTGCAAATGTTGTCAATTGATACTGTTCATCCGCGGTACTGTTCGGCGCGAGTAGTTGTTCATCTGGACCGTCGATCATCTTCATGCCCTAAATCCTCTCCTTTAATGATTGATCTCACCTAGATCCTGACGATTCGATTTTGTCCTCCTTATCGACCTTTGCCTCCTTATCGATCTTTGCTCGAGCTCAAAATCAACTCCACCATTTATTTGTCAAATCCTTTAAAGAATGATCATTTGTTGTTAGATCCTTCACAAAATGATTATTTGTTGTTAGATCCTGGAGAGGATCATTTGTTGTTAGATCTTTAAAGAAGGATCATTTGTTGTTGAATCGTATTGACTTTTTTCTATTTCTCTACACGCTGGGTTCACCACCATGTAGAGAAATAGAAAAAAGACCAATATGATATATTATTCATCTAACTCTAACCTTTCTTAAAAGATGTTAGGACGATATTACAAAATAGGTATGAAATAAAATCATATCAAATCATATCTCTAATATCTCTCAATCACATATTCCTAATATATTATTTCTAATATTATAGATTTCTATAATATATTCATTAACACTCCCTCTCAAGCTGGAGCATGTATATTATACATGTCCAGCTTGTTATAAATAAAGTGTACACACTCTAATCTGTGACGACACCTCAAAGTAATCTTGATCTTCTTATCTTTCACTTGGATGTCTTCAAGTCAGCTAATTCCCTCTAGGGCTCCACCAATCAAATAATGCTTTCAGGATCCAACAACAACTAATCTTTTTTTAAATGATCCAACAACAAATGATCCTTCTTTAAGGATCCAACAACAACTGATCTTTCCTTAAATGATCCAACAACAAATGATTCTTCTTTAAGGATCTAACAACAAATGATCCTTTCTAGGATCTAACAATAAATGATTCTTTCTTGAAGGATCTAACAACAAATGATCTTTTTTTAAAGGATTTGACAAACAAATGGCGGAGTTGATTTTGCGTTGGAGCAAAGATCGACAAGGAAGCAGAGGTCGATAATGAGGACGAGATCGAATCGCCAAGATCTAGACGAGATCAATCATCGAAGGTGAGGATTTAGGGGCACGAAGGTGATTGACGGTCCAAATGAATATCAACTCACGCCGAACAATACCGCGGATTAACAATACTGATGGACAACTCCTGTAATGAACAGTAACACGCTATGAACTGCATCGCGATTGAACAGTACCGTTGATGAACAGTACTATGGATGAACAATACCGCTGCCAATGAACATTACTATTTTGCAAAGCAGCGAGATTAGGCTATGGTTTTGCTGTGAGCGGAGGTTGTGAATGATGAAGTAGTGTATCAAGGTTGAATCTGATGTCGAGACCGCCGAGGGGAAGCGCGAAGTTTTTAGCAAAAACCCTCTCGACGGCTTGATGTAGACGAAGAAGAAAAATGTCTCTCCAGGATCAAGAGGATGGCTCTGATACCATGTAGAGAAATAGAAAAAAACTAATATGATATATTATTCACCTAACTCTACCCTCTCTTAAATATAGGTATGAGATAAAACCACATCCGATCATATCCCTAATATCTATCAATCACATATTCCTAATATGTTATTCCTAATATTATAGATTTCTATAATATATTCCTTAATAATAATAAAACGCCATGTCTAATGAATTGGTATCAAACTTAAAATTTTTCCAGGTCGTCAAATTTAAATCTTCTAGTATCGTAATTTTGACACTATAGTTTTGGTAAAATAACCTGTAGTTAGTTATAGGAAAGCAAAAGATTTAACATGAAGCCAACTTAATTGAAGGAGAAACAACTCATATAAAAGAATGGCAAGAACCATGGTAACAAAATCTTCTGCTAACAAACACGCATTAACTAGTAGGTTTTTTAACAATATAGGAACTACAAATTAGCTCTAATTTCATATTTTAGATCTTAAAATCTTAATAATTTTGAAACTAGATCCTCAAAATCCTTAAGTTATTTGAAATGAGGGTCCAGTTTCAAAATAGGTCCTTGAGGTCGAATAAAAATAGCTCTTATTTTTTTCATCAAGAAATAGAAATAGTTATGAGGTTCGGATCCATATATAAAGACAGGACCCAAAAAATTTATGTCTAAAAGATGCTATAACTTCATCAGGAAAACAAAAAAAGAACATCATAGCTACATTGACAAAGAATACTATACAAAATTCTAGTTATCGTAGTAATTCTTTTATAGATTCAGCTCAGATTTTTCATCTAACTAATTCATTTAAGAATAAAAAAAAGCAAGAGGTCTGACGAATTTAAGTAAAAAAAAAAATTTACCTGAAATGAACTAATAAAACCCTCCTCGTTCTCCCCTTCAGCGGACGGAAATGGCGAGAGGTCAGGCGAGGAATGAGCGCGATTAAAAAAAAAAGGAGGCGCCTTTTTCTGTATTATAATAACCAACGATTGTACGATTCTGTCCCCGTGAATGAATGGCAACACAGGAAATATTCGGCGCATTTCGCGAGGGTATAATTGTCAGCGCGACTGTTTCTTTTAATGTGGTAGTGGGACCCGCGGGAAGACTGCCCGTGCCAGCCCTCAGCCGTGGGGGTTGGTTTCTCGATGTCATCGACGAGGCTTCGTTTGATAAGGAGTCGGACCCGAATCGACATCGCCAAGCGGGTCGGGTTTGGATCAAATATCCACAATTTACCAAGATAGTCAAACTACAGCGCTATTCTGAGTTTAGAGGCCTGGTAGAAAATGATTTCATTTCCCGTGGTTTGACAAGTATCTATACTGCTATGTAAAGAAAATTGTAGGGGTAGTCCAAAAATGATTGATTGGTGGACAATTGGACATATTCTCATTTTATACTAAACTTAAAAGGGCAAAAAAGTAGTTAAATAAGAGGAATCTTTCTTTCTTTTTTTTTTTCTTTCTATCTTTTGTGTTTTCTAGAATTTTACATATATACAATTCAAACATTTTGTCCTTTTTTCTCTTTCTTCTTAGTTTTCTAGAATATTATATACCATGATGGCATGATCCATAAACATAGGATATGAGCATCATGATATAGAATATTCTAGAATATAATGGATATGCCTTGAGCATCATGATAAAGCCTGATGCAATTTAAAGTGATTTTTCTGCAATTAAAAAAATAGCATATCTAAAAGATTCACGTTGATATTCAGATGATAGTGAGAAAACACCTTGAAACATTTACTAAATAAGAAAAGGACCCCCCTCCCCCCACGCACCCAAAACAAAAAACAAAAAACAAACAAACCCCACCCCAAAACCCCCTTTTTTCATATATTTGAGCTCGTAGGTATTTGGGGAGTTTGTGTGATGTATGATGTCGAACTCCATGTTTGATTGCTTCCAGTAATATTCATCTTTTCTCTTGAGAAAAAAAAAGCTAAATATCAGAGGAAATTTCTCATATAGGTAATCTTAAAAATTGAAAATCAAGATGAACTTTATTCTTATTTCATACATTTCTTAGTTCTTACAATCTGGGCTAAATGGCACTTAAACACCCTAATGTTTTACTAGTTTTACACTTAAATATCTTCAAAGTTGTAAAAAGTAGCATAAAAAACCCCAAGTTGTCGACAGTTAGAATTAGTCTAACACTGTTAGTTTTTGACAAAAATGTCATCCATTAAAATATTAGTAATAAATTAAAGGGTTAGGTAAAATGGTAATTAAAGCGATAACTAAGGGCACTAAAATAATAAAAAAATCATGTGTGCTATGCACATGAGAATATTCCTAGGAATATTGCTATTATCTATTTAACATAATGTAGCAATGTGCTACTTTTTGACAACTTAGGGTATTTTTATGCTACTTTTTACAACTTAGGGTATTTAAGTGTAAAGATAGTGAAACATTAGGGTATTTAAGTGCCAGTTAGCCTAAAATCTGTAATGGTCGGCATAGCATCCTTTTAGTAAAAAGTGAACATGCAACACTACATAAAAGTAACAAAAACAACAAACCACATAGTACTAAAGTCAACCAATAGCACACCTCCATTTGTTACTCCTAAATATTTAAAGTGCATTCTAGATCTTGACATTTGAAAATTTTAGATTCGAAAGTATACATTTTCTTTACTCTCTCTCGAGGGGTGTCCATCCGGTCCAAGCCGGGCAAAAGGCCCTGCTCAGATCTGGACTCGGGGGTCCAACCTGGATATGGGCTCGGGTTCAAGTAGTTTTGGATCGGGCATCAGGCCAGCCCAATTTTTTATTTTTATTTTTATTTTGCTTTTTTCCTTAAAAAATAATAAATTTTTATTAAAAAAATCATTATGAACTTTTGCAAAAAAGGATTTAACTTATAAGTATTATAAGTATATATTAATATACATATAAATATATAATTATTAAGTATATACTTATAACTTATAGCTAATATATTTATAACTAAATAACTTATATACACACACATAAAAACTACACCAAATATAGTACAAAATTATTTTGGATATTTGGTAGGTTTTAAATTTCCCATAGAGATAGTTACTGTTTGAACTTCAAAATCACCAATTTTTCCTATATTTTAAAAATTATATATATATA
>JBAKGM010000139.1:350053-367177 GCA_037177215.1 Asparagus racemosus | reverse complement strand
CCCCCCCCCCCCTAAGAAATAAAAATAAATTCTACCGATTAAAAATTAAAAGCCATCACATATCTTTTCTTCACATCTCAAGATCATCCAATTCTGGCAATGGAAATCGAAGAATAGCCGCAATTCCTGTGATCTGAGTTAGTTGCTCCCCAGATGCATGCATTGAAGAAAACACATGCACAACGCCTCCTGAATCCTTGACAGACTCCACTAGCGCTATATAATTTTTCCTCGTTGGGATGTCGGAACTTCTGAAAAGACTATCAGTAATCAGGAGAGTTTGGATAGCCAACTGCTCGTGTGCAAACTCGACATGCTTAGGTCCATAACAGGCGCGATCAGCATTCTCAGAAAGCATGTCAAAGAAAGCCTTGAGAGCTCGAACCTCTTGTGCAGCCTTCGTATCTTTTATCAGAGTCATAACACTGGGCGCAGACAGTACATCTTTAACGCTGTGTTTGTATCCTGATGTTGAGTTTGCGAGGATAATACGCGACTTACTTTCAACGATGGTTCGATATTGTCTCCTTTCTGCCTCCAACAGCAAGTAATCATGAAACTGATCCTTGGTAAAACCAGGACTTGCAATAACAAGACATCGAACAATCTGAAAATCAACATGCATTAACAAAGCCTGTAACACATTCTCAAAGAAAGTCTTTAATGCCGACTCGTAGGCAGCAATAGCAGCACCACGCTTCCTTGGAATCGGAGTTGCTACGCAAGAGAGAGCTTTGGTTACGCTTTTTCCTACGAGAAGCAAGTTGGCCAATCCTTCTTGCATCATAATAACAGCCAGGTCGACGCCTGCGACAGGATGACACGCTTGACGGAGAATATCTTGCGCCATCGAATCCCAAACATCTTTCCTTAGCACGAAAGGTCGATGTGGTTCGATCTCTAGAGTGTGGTATTGGCCGATCTTCACGTATTGATTCATCAAGATATTCTTGCCGCGGACGCGCATGACCTCTCTATCATAATCGACGGACTCAACTTTGATTTCCAGCGTTAATTTTATCCTTTGAGCGTCTTTGCCGCCGGAGGCCGTCTCCCTTACAAATTTTCTGACAGTGACAGACTGAACGGTGTCCCCGGCGAGGATAAGATTGTAGGCATGCCACAGGTCGTCCTCCTCCTCAGGATCAAGTTTGACGCTGCCGGAATCACCGGGAAGGAAGTCAGCATGAAGAAGCTTCATTGTTGAATTGAACAGAAGAGAATATGATTTTTTTTTTTTGTTAAAGAGGTTTATGAGATATCGAGGGCTAGTTATAGGATCTGATGGGCGATCGTATACGACTCCTAATTAATCAAGGAGAGGGTTTCGGAGGATCGCAACTGGGTTTAGGACCAGAAAATAAGAGTCTCAGTCAAAGAAGAGTTCCTCTGTTTCCTAAATTATCTTAGGAGTCCCTGACCCCTAATAAGGACACCCGGTGGGGGCACACAGCAAACAGCATTAGCAACGGCAGGAGAGCTCCTTTTCATCTTCTGCTTCGATCTCCTCGTTCTCTTCCCACCAGCGAGGGCGGAGGTCCGTCGTTCTCATGCAGGACGCGATAGAGTTATGATTTTGGGTGGAGATTTGATTTAATTATACAAAAGAGATTTTCAATTGTATTTTTTATTTCTAATTGAATAATACGCTTAAGATTAGAAGATCAATACTGATCGAGGCACCCTGCATACTGCTTTCTTTCAGTTTCTGTGTTTTGGCAGGATTGTATCACGTAGATTCCATCGATCGAGATGAAAATCTAAATTATGCAAATGCATTTCTACGTCTCTAGAAGAGTCATGAGGAGCTGAAAATGGTTCACCCTCGGCTAGGGTTCAACTCCTCGACAGCCAAAATTAGGCCAACTCCTCAACAGCCAAATTAAAATCCCAACACTCTGGTTTTTTTTTTTTTTTTAAGTCTTTGGCGACGATTATTGGAGAACAAGCATTGTATTGTAGACTTGAAAAAAGTGGGCCCAAGCTAAAGATTTGCTCACCCACCGTTTTCTAGTTTAAGTTCTCAATCTTTCCCACGTATTTGCATCCTTGGCAGCCACTAAAGCTATATAATTGGCTGGTCTTGCTCCCATTTAAATTGGGCTACGACAAGATCTAAACGTCTCTCATAGCAACCATGGATCATCACAGAAATGTGAAGGTGAGCACGCTGATGATGGTTTTGGTGTTAGTCTCTAGTTTTGCCGACAAGAGATGCTCCTGTGAAGTTGTTCAGTTCATATTTGGTGACTCCTTGTCGGACGTTGGCAACAACAACCGCCTCACCAGGAGTCTGGCTCGTGCAGCCCTGCCATGGTATGGGATTGATTTCGGCAACGGAATGCCCAATGGGAGGTTCACCAATGGCCGAACCGCTGCTGATATAGTAGGCGACAGGTTGGGGCTGCCAAGGCCACCAGCATATCTCGACCCAGATCTTGATGCAGACATGATTTTGCAAAAGGGAGTGAATTTTGCATCTGGGGGTGGTGGAATCCTGAATGAGACTTCATCTCTGTTTGTAAGCTTTATACCGTGCCGTGCCATCATTCTAATTTCTTTAGGGAAGTTATTGATGGTGTTGACACGGTTCATGTTTTTGTGTTGCAGATACAGAGGTTTTCCCTCTGGAAGCAGATTGAGCTGTTCCAGGGAACACAGGAAGTGATCAGGTTGAAGATTGGCAATGAGTCCGCCTATAAATTCTTCACGGAAGCCCAATACATTGTAGCTATGGGGAGCAATGACTTCATCAATAACTATCTCTTGCCCGTCTACTCGGATTCGTGGTCATACAGTGGGATAGGCTTCATCAACTATGTGATAAGTACGCTTGATGCGCAACTCAGGGTAAAAGTTGTAAACTCGCGCTTCTCCAAAACCGAACATGATTATTTCTGTACATACTCATAGCTTATATAACCATTTTAAGCAGGTTATCCACTCAATGGGGGCTCGACGGTTGACATTCTTCGGTCTGGGACCCATGGGCTGCATTCCCTTGCAGAGAATCTTAACAACCACCGGTAACTGTCAGGAGTCGACAAACAAGCTGTCGCTTGCCTTCAACAAAGCAGCATCTCAGCTCTTGGCAAATCTATCAAGCACCCTTCCCAATGCCCGCTACGAGTTTGGGGATGCTTACGATTTCTTCCAGGACTTGATTGTTAATCCTCAAGCTCACGGTGAGTGATGTTCAAATATCACAATCAGTTCCGTTCGCTTCTGGTTTCTTGTTTGCTCATTTTTCGGTTTGTGTCGGTTGGAAATATGTTCAGGATTCAATAATTCAGATGCCCCGTGTTGCTCTATTGGAAGGATTAGGCCTACTCTAACATGTACTCCGCTATCGACGTTATGTGCTGATAGAAGCAAGTATGTGTTTTGGGATGAGTACCACCCCACTGACCATGCTAACGAGCTCATCGCTGAGGAGATCATGAGAAAACTCGGTTACAAGGCAGTCAACGGTACAAGTTAGTCTTGCTGTCCCGTCTCGAGAAGAAGCAAACCAGCTGCTGTGATGATCGCAATCTTTATGTTTATTTATGAGTTCGTGTTCTCTTAATAGGAAATTAAAAGGGAGAAACTGCACAGAAGGATTGTATTTCTTTCCCTTTCGCAATGCTTTCTGCATTACAATCTTTTTTATTTCATACACCAAAAAGGCTAGTGTTAGTGCCTCCTTGGCTTCAGTAAAGGAAGTATTGATGAAATAAAAGACAAGAGTAAATTTGAACTGCGCGTCATATGAGGACTTGTGGTGGCTTCGATCTTAGGTGTGCGTTGATTTAGGCTATTGATAATATTGTTATTTGGTTGCTCAAACGTGGTGCGTTTGGTGAACAAATATATCGACATGACATGGTCTGGTGAGCGTGCAGTTTGGGTGGTTCATCTGCCAAGTTGTTGGCGTCGAAGACCGTGGCCGAACCCGCGCGTGATTTGATTCCAACTCAATCTAATTTCTGTAAATCAATATACATGGGTCATGAATCATGGATCCGAACAAATTATAATAACACAGGCTAAGGCCCACTTCTCGTACTCCCAAAAGTACAAGGGCCTTGTCTGGTTATTAAAAAATATATATGTATTCTGCCGCACTTGTTAGGTATTTGTCGTTCATATCACGAGACCTTGCTTGAAAAACATGTGATCCAGTGATTAGTTATGTTAGGCCCATTGGTCTGCATACAGCCCACAGATTAACACTTGGGCTCATTCCCATCTCACGTGTATCAGCTGCTGCTGCTGTACTGATGACTACCACTGCTCTAACCTTTTTTTAATCACTCTATTATTTCTCAGAAGATCTTGATCCAAGCATTCTTTGAAAAAGTTTGTGCCTTGTGTGTAGGGTTCTAAATTGGGTTTACATAGTCGACTGGATTGTCACCAAATCAGTGATGGAAAATTCATTGTGCTTGTTCCCTTTGCTAAGAAAAGCCAGCAGCTTGCTTCACCCCATGAGCCCACTGAGGAGAATACCTCGCCTTCAATGTGCTCCCAAGACAGTTCGATGGCTTCGGCTGCCGATTCTGCTTGGCTTGATATGATGGGTGAACTGTCACATATGTCCAATGTCTCGTCCGAGAGTGTAATATCAAACAGCAACAATTCTTTGAACAAGTCCAGCAATGAGAAAGAGGTGCTGATGGGTGAGACCTCTGAGCAGCTGTCTACAAATACAAGGAAAAAGAGGAAGGTTGGTAGTAATCGTTCCCTTCATGATATATTGAGCTCCGACTCTAAAGATGTGTTTGATCAACAATCCCGCATTGAAATTTCCCGTGTTGTTGGTTTGGTTAACTGCTTATCAAATGCTAATACAGGCGGATGTTTGTTGTTAGAAAGATTTGGTAAAAAACTTGGAAATGACAGTTGTATATGTCCGTCATGGTTGAAGAAAGTACTGAAGTGCTTTAGTTTCTTAAACATATTCTATGCTTTCTTCCATGCTCAATGCAAACCTTTGACGTGGACGATTATTGAAGAAGTATTGAAGCGTTCTAGCAATTTTGGACTAGATGATGTTTTTGTCTCGGACGTGGAGAGCCTCTCTATTTTGTGCCCGAAGGTGATGCCTCCTATTTGTCTTATTAACCTTGATTAGTATAACTTTTTTTTTTTTGGGATTATCAACCTTTATGAAAGTTTTCACAGACCGTCATTGCTCCTCCGATCTTCAGTTTCTTAACTCCATGTTCAATACTTTTAAGCACCTCCACCAGAGTCCACCCACATTACGACCTTATATTTTCCCTCATTGACCTTAGTTTAATTATCTCACACCACTATACCTTAACTCTGTTTTTTACCGTTGAACTATTAGTAACTCTCAATGCGTTACTGGATGGATTGAACTCATTTTATTAACTCATGCCTTTCTCACTAATGCCTTCTTTTATTTAGAGAATTCAGAAGGAATAAAACTAGTAAAAAGTTGCATACAGAACAGAAACTCAAAAAAACAGCCATGACTTTTTTTTTAAGTGAGCACTACTGATACTTCTCGGATTTATTAAGCGTAAACAGGTGATTTTCTTGCCTTCTATGGATCTCATACTGCCTTCTGGTAAGAATATTCAGACCCCATTGCTATTAGAATACAGTTTAATTGACTTGTGCCTGTTTTAACAACTTCCATTTGTTGGCATCAAAGAATGCTATCATGATGAAGCTAATAGTTAGAACAAAGAGGGAAGTGCCTGGAAGTAATTTTATGGAGTCTGTAATTTGAAAGTAGTTTTATAGATCTGGACAGATACGCTGTGAATTTAATTAACTTCCCTAAAAGGAGTTAGTACCTACTTTATCAAATATAGTGTTTTCCTTCTTTACTGAAGATGTCACGCTAGTTACAAGCTGTAAATTAGCCTTTGGAAATTTAGAGGGGAGTTAGCGTGAATGCCAGAAGTTCGAGTAGTGGTTTTTTGTTTTACCATCCTTGATATCCTAAAGAGGGATGTTAGATCGAAATGTACATGGATATGAAAATGCTGAACCTAGTTTCTGCAGTCAGTGGTCATTCTTGGTAAACAACATACCATGGAGAAGCCGGGATCTGCCATTACTATAGGTGGTTCTTCATTTGAAGCAGCTGTACCTTGTGAATTGCAAAAAAAACACAGAATTGGTATGACAATGGTTCTTTGCCGCTTTTTATTTGCTTATTTGCGCCCGTATACCTAAGTTTGCTTTTTTTTTATATGTTTTTTGCAGCTAGGAAATGCACATCTACCCTTGTCAATGCCATAGAAAAACGGGGATCTGCTTTTAGAACTGATCTTTGGAGACTCATCGTAAGCTGGATGGTATGAGTATTGAGAGCATAACTTCTTAATATGTTTAGTTTCTATTAGCTTCATATAATGGACGTTTTGTGTTTGCTAAACAATATGGGAATACGGTTTCCCTTTATTGATGTTTTTTGTAAGTTTTTCTGTGTGTAAAGGCGTCAAAGGAAATGAGTATATTTGATAAAAAATGTGTTGTTACTTGTTAATTCTGTATACTTTCTTTTACATAAGGTTAACATGCTTTACATCACTAATCCTTATACTTTATATTGCATCACAGATGGTATCTCTGTCATCTATGGTTAACTATTAAATAGATCAGAGATGTGGTGTTAAGATTTAAGAATCTGGGATTGGAATGTCGGAATATTTAATATACCTGGTAGCATCCTGTATGCTTACTTACACTAACTGCTGCTTGCATGCAGGAAATAAGGCAGCTGAAGAATAGTTTGCCTTTCACGTGGTCGCTGGATGACCTTCTTACAGTGGCGAAAGATTGTTTTAGAATTCCTGAACAGAACAAAGTAAAGTCATATAGACCTCAAGTTTTCGGATCAAGATGCCATGTAGGTTTTTCCACCCCCCCTCCTCCTAATTCTTCTCGAAAATTACCTCCATAATACCTTATTGGTTTGTCCTTATTTTCAAATTATTGATTTTGATGATATAAATCTCTATAGCATCATCATTTGCTAGCTATGATTCAATGCAAAGACCATGTGTAAGCAAGCTCCATAGAAGGATTGCACGGTATTTTATGGTTTACCTTTCTGTACCAAACCTTAATGTGGGGGAGATCTGGGGGAAGTCAAAGCAAAATAGGGAGAGTGAGGATAATCATCAGATGATGTATAGTAATCACAAAGTAAAGAACGACACTGATGAGACACATTCAATGTGCAAATAGAAAAAAAATCTCTCATACCATACTATCTGATTACCTCTGGTATTTCTCCATGATTCATCCAAACCCTTCAACATCGCAACCGTTCTTCATCTCCACTCCCAAAAAACCAATCACAACCATTCATTAATATTTAGACAGTTATGACACATTGACACTCTAGCGCTTCCCATATTCCCCGTGATTTATACTCATTTTATTCTTCACTTGGTACAAATTACAACCAACTAACCAATAGACGGTTGTGATTTAAAGTGGATATCTCTCCACTGCTTTTTAGTAGTGGAGAGAATCTGAAACTGTTGTATAATTTGACCAACTTAGGTTGATTCTCTGGGACTAGCATTTGACTGTACATAGAGAGAATGCTGTATGGTGATTGGTTTTTCTTCAATCAATGATGTGCAACTACTGTCTTCTAATTCACTATTTTTCAGTCTATCCTGTGGGAGATTTATAGATTCTTTCTGTTTATTTGTAGAATAAATGATTGTTATAGTTAAAATGTGACCTTTGGCTACTTCAGTTCATTAATCTTTCTTATTTAGCTTCTGATCTGTCCAACTTTAAATCACATTCTGTTTCTTCTTCGACTGTGAGGTAAATTCTACTTTAAATTGTTTCCTTCATTAAGTCTAGTGGTTTAAAGTGTTAGCCCATGAGCACATGCTTGTAAGAAAATGCACATAAGTTTCTTATTATGCATCCAATGTCAACCTGTCAGTTACCAGACAAGGGAGGAGCAATTTGTGGTCTTTCCTAGAAGCCCTTTATCACAGGAACTAGTTCTTCATGCCAAATCACTAGTGCATTTGCTTAAAACCTATTGAGGATTTGTGCATCTTTGAGAAAATCTCTTCTGCTTTGGATCCTACGTATACTCTCTTGTGGCTGGTTATTATATTGCATGCTTTATCTAATTCATAAGCTAGTATGTCCTTGGTTTCACTTTTAAGCCTAAGTTATTTACTTTTAAAAGCAAGAACTTCATTACAGCCTCATCTCGAACATGAATGAGAAATTTTGGTTATTGTATGTAAGAATATAAAAATATAATCCTCAACCCTCATCACAACTTCGGAGTTTTGGTGTAATGGTTCGAGAGACTTTAACATGGTATCAGAGCAACGCTGGTTCAAATCCCAGCAGCTAAGAATTTGAATTTAAAGCAGATTTAAAAAAATTAACACCGCTGTGTGAGTCCAGGTTTCAGCCCATAAGAAGGGCACTCAACTTGTAGGGACATGTTAGAATATAAAAATATAATTCTTAACTCACACCCTAACTTCAAAGTTTCGGTATAATGGGTAGAGGGACTTTAACATGGTGTCAAAGCAACCCAAGTTAAAAAATCCCAACAATCACGAGTTTAAAGCGGATTTTCTAAAAATTGACATTGCTGTGTGAGTCTAGGTTTCAGCCTATAAAAAGGACGCTCAACCTGCTGGGGCATGTTAGACTATAAAAATATAATCCTTAACGCTCCCCACAACTTCGGAGTTTCAGTGTAATGGTTAGAAAGACTTTAACAACAATGTACTTAAAGTACCACTGAAAATGCATTGTTTTGATACAAAAGAAGCATCCTGAAGAAATATTTGGTTGTGATAACTAGTGCCGCACTGTATCTATGTAAGTCAAGTACCAGTTTTACTTTTCCATTGTAACTAACCTCGTGGAATTGTCTAATATGAAACAAATTGTGTTTTGCCGCAGGTTTACAAAAGTGAACGACAAGTTAATCTCATTTCCTGCCCCATTTAATCTTCTAGATCAGATTTATCACTTTGCAAATTCTTCTTGATCAGTTGGAGACTTGGAGTTAATCCAACTGCTCATACCTTCTGATTTGGACTTCTGTAGAAGTCACAAACTGTCATCTTTTCTTTTGTTATCCGTTAAATGTGATCATAATTTTGATAGTTCTCCAGTAGTAAACCAACATGTTCAAGTCTAACCCAGTTGTCGAATGTAAGACCCTGTGGACACTATGTAATGCAACCAACTAAATAAGCCTCAGTTCTAAGCTCTACCTAGGGAAAGTGAGAACAATAGTTCAATTTCCATTGTAATCATTAAATTTCTATGTATCCTTTACCTCTTTATCTTTAATCGACGTGAAATTCACGTTATCCTTTTTGCTAACGAACTGCACTGGATTGTGGTATGCCATCTATATTGCTGCCACCTTAGATCTACGGGACCCATCTAATTCTGTTCTTCAACCCTGACTGTTTCTTGAATTTTATTATTCACCATCAAACTTATTGATTCGTATAACTTCGATAAGGGTGTATGTTGCTTTGATGTCTGAAAGCCAGATATCATGACTTATCATTTTTAGTCTTTTAGTTTTGTACTAAGGTGATTCCTCAGTTTGCTTTCTTTGCATCTAACATCTGCAGATATTTTTGGATAATATTTCAATGTTGTTACTAAGCCATTTTTGACCAGGGTCTAAACCATTTGGAACCTTCTGAACTGGTTGACCATCTTAAAGAAGCCATGGGAATGGATGGCCAGGTTTCTCCCAAATCTACCATTGTCTGATTAATCAGAGTGTTGTATTCTTGACATCTTGTCTTAAAGAACGGTCTGAGTATTGTTTTCTTGACATCTTGTCTTACGCAGATTGTACATGTGGAGTTCATAAATGCTAAAGAAGCAGTTTATGTGGAACTTCCAGATAATCTTTCAGACAACTGTAGGACAGCACTCAAAAAGATGGGAATATCCAGGTTATACAGCCATCAGGTGCTGCTGTGTTCGTATTAAAAGTTTATATTTCCCTTAACTTAGTAGCTTCTAATAGCAGTTACATAATGCAGGTTGAATCTATATGTGCTTCTATTTCTGGGAAGAATGTTGTTGTGGCAACATCAACTTCTAGTGGCAAATCTTTATGCTACAATATTCCAATTCTTGAGGAACTTTCAAAGAATCTATCATCATGTGCTCTTTATATATTCCCCACCAAGGTTGATGTCTTGCTTTTGCTTTCCACCACTCTTTAAACTAGCAAGAAGTTCAAGATACTCTGCCATGCTAACTTATGATTTAGAGACTAAGTACAATTTCCATTTAACATTTTATGTGTTATATACTTCCCCATACATGTTGGCATGTGTTCTTTGAATATGTTGGCATCTTACGGTTATGGGACTATTAATATGACACATTTCTTCCTACAGGCTTTAGCTCAAGATCAGCTAAGAGCTTTGCTAAACATGACAACGAGCTTTGATATTGATTTAAGTCTTGGTGTCTATGATGGTGATACTTCCCAAGAAGATCGTATATGGATTAGGGACAATGCTAGACTGGTATATTTGGACATCTGCACTCCCATCAGAAAGTGGCTTTTTGTTACTTGAGGCTTCATGAACTTTTTGCTAAAATTAATACACATATCTGCAGCTTATCACAAATCCGGATATGCTGCACACATCAATCTTGCCATATCATAAAAAATTCGAGAGGATTTTATCAAATCTCAGGTATTAGGTAGATCCATGTTGTAATGCTGATAGTGATTCCTTGTTTATGATCTATAGAAATTAGAGTTGCGCGTACTAGAAAGTCATTATCCTTCTATTATTCGTTTTATATTTTGACTCTAGCAAATGCGTTGAAAAGCATGTGACTGTAGGAAAAGTAATATAGATGTCTTTACTTTGTGAGCACCCCTAAAGTAAAGCACATTATTCAGGTGTATCATTATAGATGAAGCTCATGTATTTAAAGGAGCTTTTGGGTGTCATACTGCACTTGTACTTAGGAGGTTGCGGAGGATTTGTTCTCATGGTACATAGAATTTGCAAGCTGTTGATGATTCAAATTTGTTTGCATCATTTTTTCTATTTATTCTACTGAGACAAGATACTCTTTTTTCAGTATATGGCAGTGATCCTTCCTTCATATTCTGCACTGCAACCTCTGCAAACCCTCGTGAGCATGCCATGGTATGCTGTGCGAATTTAGCTACAATTTTGCCTCTTATTATGTTATCACATGTTTTGAGAACTTAACAGTATATGAATGCTCATAAAATTGACTTGTAACTATTGTTTGTACTATGTATTTTTTTCAATTTAACTAGCTTGGTAACACTGCAGGATCCCTAAGTAATGGAACCCTTGAAGATTTCCAGTCACCGTATTTTGTTAATGGACATGTTTGTTAATAAACTAAGCGAGGAGAGGCTTCTAGAGGCACGTACACACTTCAGGAAGAAGCAAAATAGAGAAGTAAAAGGTTCTTTATTCCCCTTGTGTGTGGGTGGGTGGGTGGGTGGGGAATGCGGCTTACAAAACCATGACTTTCATGCTTATTGTTTAACCAATTCAACATATTATCATGCTAATAAAAATAGATTTCGTGCTGCAGCTTTTGTTTGCTCGTTATTCTGCATATCTTTCGTTTAACTGATTTTTCTTCATAAAATTCTCATCCATCATATTTGCTTTTGCAACTTCCTCGCAAAAGGACACTTTGATGAAAACAGTTTTAAATGAAACCAAATACTACGCATTAGCTCTTTCATTTAATTAGAAGAATCTTCTTTAATCACCCTAAAATTATTTGGTTTGGACAACAATTAACCAAAGACACAAGACCTGGTAAACTGCAGGCCTCTGAACTCTGGGGGTTTCACATTTCCGTGTGTTCTGATTTAAAGCTTAAATGGACCCCCCTGCGAAGTCCTTTTTTCATTAACACTGGACTGGTGAAATACTTCATGATTCTCTGCTGTTTTGACTGTCTGCACGTAAATTTTCTAGTAAGTTGGATATATGTCTGCCTTTATCTTTGACACTATCAGTTGAATATTCGAGTAGTAGGAAAAATTCCCTGTTTGGCTCTAAGGTTTGTCTGTACGTCAGTTAAATATGATTTTAAATAGAAAATGTGTCATCTTCCCCTTACTCCACACAGTTAAATTTTGATGAGTTGAATAGTAAAAAAGGTCATCCTTTGGTTTTAGATAACAGAGCAGTAAAATGTCAACCGCTCCCTCCCCCCATGCCTAGCCGCACCATATCTACTTGCATTTCCAAACCGAAATAGGCTCACTCACACATAAATGGCCCACATGCATTTACATGTATCCACACACACAACAAATGTAGGAGTAAACATATGTGCTTACTACCATATAAAAAGAAACCCCAGTTCAAGAGTGTTAGTTTGATGTTGTTCCATAGTGAATAGTGTCCACGCGCGCACACACAAGTGCAGGAGAGTTTGCTGTCCATTAGAAATATTGATAGCAGAAAGGACAGAAACTTATGCCACTGGTAAAAATTTACAATGAAATGAATGTGAAGATTCTTTTTTGTTTTTCTTTTATGGTCTAATTATTGGAAATTAGGTGCCCTGCACCCATAATCAATGTTTAAATCAGTCTCTTACAGCTTATTGCAATAGCAAATATTGACAGCACAAAGAGCAAATGCAAGTTATCTCATTAGCAGATATTCACAGCAGGAAGAAGAAAGCATAGTTGTTCTTTGTTTTTATCCCTTTCTTTTTTCCTCTGTAATTGGACTTTGCCAACCCCAAACAGCTGGGACAAAGTTCTTTATACCAAAGCTTAATGTGTAATTTATCTTTAATGTTCTGGTATATTAAACTTAGTTTATAGGTTCATTTAATTTGAATTTGTGTGGTAAATGTTACTGATTTATGACAAGAAATGTTCTATGTTAGCAGGAGCTCGCCAACTTGCAGACTTTAGAGTTGGTTCATAATGATGGAAGTCCATCTGGTCAAAAATATTTTCTTTTGTGGAATCCTCCGTTACGATCAGTAAGTGTACTTTTATTGTTTGAAAGGAAATGAATCATTTAATGCTCTTGCAATTAGTTGTTGCGCTATTATTTGGATCAAATTAATTGACAAATGTATTACTTCAATTTTCTTCTTAGGCATCAAATTTTCCCAGCAAAAATGTACAGAAATTTACGAAAAAAGATCTATGCACAAGACGATCAAGGTGGAGATTTTTTTTTTTTTTGCAAGCTACCATGGTTTTGTGTTTTCTATTTGTGCTATTAAGCCTTGAAGTTTATCTTTAGTCGATCATTCAACCTACTGTTCTCCTAGTGCTCAGCTAAATGCTAAGTTGAACATAATAACAGTTCTTAATTTTTTTTACATAGCCACTTTGACCCAAAAGCTTAATTTGTTAAGTTCTGAATAAAACAAGTCTCTCTAGCAAACTTAATACCTTTCTAAAATTTGCTGGTAAATTAGAGAGCAGAAAGTATGGAAATAAGAGTTCAACCCAGAAAAACTAGGGCTCAGATGTATGTCATCACCACTTTTTCATAAGTTTAAGCTGTCAGATTTTAGATCATCATTTTATATATAACCAAATGAATACATTTATAGTGTGACCAAGACTTAGGACTTCTTTCCACTTATGACATCCATTGGTTAATTGCTGCATCGATCTATTATTTTGATTTCTTTATTTGGTCACATTACCTGACATTATTAAAGTTCCATTTTTAAAAAAAAATTTAGTGGAGGAATCTATCTTTAACATTTGTTATGTTTCATTGTATACCAATCTTCCTGTTAAATCTTTCTTCTCATGTCACTCCTTGAGTAGAAATTTCCGATATGGTCAGCCCATCTAATGCCATTTTTAGCAAACCCTGTTGATTTGGAGAAGGGTGGTAGGCACTAAGAAATATTTTGTTATTATTTCTTTAGTGGTACAACACTCAATACTTTCTCAAATACAAATACTCTTTCTATTACAAACTACTACACTCTTTTACAAACGCTCACTATTTTTATTTTTCTCTCTTTGTTTTTCTACTAACTTGGGATGATCTCAAACAAATACTTGGGGGGTTATTTATAACCTTGGTTTAGGGGTAGGTAACATTATTAGGGGTAGGTGATTACTATTAGGGGTAGGTGTTACTGTAACTAGATTAGGTGGGGGTAGATGGGTGAAAATGAAGCTGTTGACTTTTAACACTCCCCTTAGCAACGACTTCTCTATCCATGAGTCTAAGAATTCTAAATTCTTTTTCAGTGCTTGGATTTCCTCTCTCACTGCTTGTCTCCATTCATCATTCCCGGATGGTTCTTTGACGTCTTCTATTACAGCAACATTAGTATACTTGGGATTTGGCTTCATAGGTTTGGTCGATCTTCGAACATGTACTGTTTGTTCTTCTTCACCGATATCTTCAATCTGCCTCAGGCGCTCCTCTTCTGATGTTATCTGATGAACACCATGCTTTCATGAATTATTTTCCTTTGGGGATGTAGGAGAACTCCGTTCTGTCTTCTTTGACTGTTGCAGTTCTTCTTCTTGACTTGGTTCCTCCAGCTTCTTTTGTAAGTGATCCTCTAGATCATTTGAGTTCGGGGGGATAACTTCTTGTAGAGTCCACTAAGATGAGGCTTCGTCGAACACTATATTTCTTGATGTGTAGCATCGCCCAGTTTGGGATCACAACATCTCCATCCTTTTCTTTTGTTGTCATACCCCCACAAAAATTCACCTCACGGCCTTCTTGTTGAACTTACTACGAAGGTGATCTGGCAAAAAGACGTAACACAACCGAAAACTCTAAAATAGCTTACTGTTGGTTTGATATTCCACGGCTTCTGAAATGGTGACATGAACTCCAATTTTAGTTGTGGTAACCGATTGATCACGTGCGCCGCAGTTTTCCTACACTCAGCCCAAAAACGTCCTGGCACGTTCTTGGCATGAAGCATGCTTCTGCATATCGCCGCGAGATGAATTCTTCCTTTCAACTACGCCATTCTGTTGCGGAGTATTTGGACACATTAGCTGTCGCCGAATCTTGTGTTGTTTCAGGTAGTCATAAAACTCCTTCGATGTGTACTCTCCCCTATTGTCTGTGCGTAGGCAACGAATCTTTTTGCCGAGATCTCCTTCGACTTCTTCTCGGAATTGCTTGAATTTGGAGAGTGCTTTAGACTTTTCCTTTATAAAATAAACCCAGACATACCTCGAATAATCGTCGATGAAAGTGATCATGTATCACATCCTACACATTGATTCTTGCTTCACTCGACCAAATATATCTGAGTGTACAAGCTCTAAAGATTTCTTGGCTTTGAACGGTGACTCCTGGTACGGTAATTGAAGCGCTTTACCGTACTGACAATCTCCGTATATGGTCCCTCCAATCTCCAAGTGTGGAAGTCCCATCAACATTGTCTTCTCCATCATGATCTTGAGCTTGTGATAGCTCACATGGCCAAGCCGATCATGTCATAGATCAGTCGTTTCAGTCTTTCTGGCTTTATCTATGTATGCCGATTCTGCCGACATTACATAAACAGATTCTACCTTTCGTTCCTCCATAACAAGTTCTCTAGAGGACTTCAACTTCCTGTAGACTTGGACATCTTGTGGTTCGAATACCACATAATTTTCAGAAGATGTCAATTAAGACACTGATATGAGATTTTTCTGCATATGTGGGACATGATACGCATCTTGTTGCTGGATTTGATCTGGATTGAAGCGGGGCATGAACGTGGTCTTCCCAATATGAGTGATAGGCAATCTTAAATTATTTGTTATCACTTCTTCTCGGTCACCTCTATACTCCTTCATGTTGACGAGCTTTCCCTTGTCTCACGTCATGTGATTAGAACAACTAGAATCGACGATTCAATCTTTATTGTAGCTAATTTCTTCCTGATTTGAAACCGCTGTAAGTGCGGACACAGATTCCTCCACAGTGGAGGTCAGTGCCATATCGATGACCTCTTTTTCGTCAACTGATACATGTTCAATGATGGCCATGGATGCTTGGGCATTCCATTCTTCTTCATCATCTTGACATCTGCGCGATATTGCAGTATTGTCCTCTGCAGATCTTCTCTTATAGCTGTAGTCTCTGGCGAAGTGTCCTTTTTTCTCACAGTTGTAGCAGCTATTGTTAGCTAGCCTTGCTTGACGATCACCTTGCTCCTCACTCTGATGTGCTCTCTTGGTGTATGAACTCCTTTGCTGCATATCTGAGTCAGCCTTTGCATACTGACTGCTTCGTTCCTTGTTGCTAAATAGTGTCTCATCTTCACTTATTGAAACGGCGGCCATTTGTTTGGCTAAGGTCTGCTGTGTACTGAGTAAATTCTCCAACTCTAATAGTGTTGGTTGAGTCGGCCAACCATGTGTAGCTGCAACGAGCCTGTGGTACTCCGGTCTCAAATTGTGGATGATTATTCTCCTCATCCCGGCATCAGACACTTTGGAATCTAGATCTAGTTGAGCGATATCTGAGCAGAGTGATTTTTCTTGCTTGAAGTACTGACTGATTGTCAGATGCTTCTATTGCAAGGTCATCAGTTGATTTTCCAAGAGCTGAAGTCGAGCGTCGTTCTTTTTCGAGAATAGTGTGGCGAGCGTGTCCCATGCCTCCTTCAGAGTTCTAGCATTTCGCATGTAGCCTACGAGATCTTCTATTGTCGTCTTTAGCACATACATAGCCTTGCCGGCTTTGATAGTCCACTTCCTTAGTGCTTCACATGTTTCTTGAGGTGCTATAGTTTCGGCACCCCCGATGACCTCCTAGAGGTTTTGTCCTTGCAAATAGGACTTCATACAAGTCACCAGAAGCTAAGTTTCTTAAGTGGAGCAGTAATACTTGCCAGATCCGCCATCGTGACGTGGTACTGCTTCAGTATCTCCACGCAAGTCTAATCCTTGGCCAACCAACTTCACAGTCCCAAACTGAGCACGAACTTCGGTCTTCAGTAACGCCGATAGGATCACCGGTCCCTGACTGTCTGTTCTGATACCACTTGTTGATTTGGAGAAGGGTGATTTTCGAGTCTGATTGCCAAAATTATTGGAAACCTATATAAAAAATCAAGAAGGGAAGAGCGTTGAAGACGTTTAGTGGATAG
>JBAKGM010000139.1:326973-337027 GCA_037177215.1 Asparagus racemosus | reverse complement strand
ACACACACACACACCAACCAACCCTTCAATATATATATATATATATACACACACTATTTGGAAACCTTCTATTGCTTATCATTTTACTAACAGTTCGAAAAGGTGGAGGGTCACTTGTAATGTGTCTGTTGAAGAAAGGGAGAATCATTAGATGGAGAAAATGAATTCATGGGCATGTGGGAAACAGCATCAAAGTCATATGCACCCTTTTATTATTATTAGAGATTTAGATTCAAATCTAGACCTGCGTATTTGTACGCTGCTGGCAGACTGGCAAGTGAAGGGAATGTAGCACTAGTATTAATTAGATGGACAGGTAAATTGAGTTGGAGTTCACTCCTCATTGGTCCCTCAACTTATCCAATTGCTACCTCATTTGTCTTTTGTGACTACACTCACTCAAATAATACAATGTGCAATTCACAATTATATTATTCATTCATGTCGTATGCAAAATGCCAACTTGACAGAATTACATTTTTTTGTCTGTTGTTGTAGGTCGCACTTCACCATGAACTTATATTCCTTTGCTGTCTGTCTAGGGTGAAAGTACATTTACCCTTCTTGTTTTTCATGTTTTTTCTTCAACTGCCGGTCAATGGTGAAAGTTTATTGACCCTTTCTCGAAATTATTCAGTGCCTTAGGTGTACATGCATCCAAACTGTAAGATAAAGAATTGACAGATAACCACTCTCTATTTGCAGTAAGATTATGAATGCTTTATCATACTAACTTAATATGAGACTTCAAGTCAACGTTTGGGTTTGATATATGATCAACTCATTGGAAGAATATATGGTTAAATATACTTCTTTTCACGATTTAGTTAAGTGTTAATCCTTTTTAGTCATTTTGGATCCAAACAGACTAAGCCTAGTAAGTCTAAGTGAGTTTTTGCAACCCATGGTTAATTATTAGCCCATGCATGATCATCACTCATCTTCTTTCCCAAACAAATTCCACTAATCCATTGTAATTAGGCTTTATGGTGCATGAGTCTACTTTGTAGAAAGTCAGCAAGTAGTTATTTCTTTTTCTACTTAATTTTGAAAATAATACTTTGATAACACAAGAGGGGCTTGCAAACTGTGGTAGAGCATTTGCTTGCAGGGAATGTTACAGGCTTGTATTTGGGGCTGTGACCACCTTGTCACCTCATATAAAAATAGTTTAGTACCATATTCTGCTCTTCATATTGTACGATAGTATCATTGAAGTCTATCAAAGAAACTCAGGGTGTGTTTGGCACTTCACACTAATCCGGTTAAGGCTTTATCTGGATTAGGATTAAACCAAATTAGTAGGGGTGGTTCAAAGATAACCTAGATAATGGCCTCTTTTTTGAACTAAAAAAACTAATTCAATCTTGCACAAGTTTTGCCAAACATAATTTAAGCTCTTATCCAAGTTAGTTAGTGTCCTTATCCAAGTTTGTGGGTGAGTTGCCAAGCAACCCCTCAGACTTTCCGTTCCATCATTATGTCCAGCAAAATTTATAAATGGCATCCGGAGGCCTTAAATACTTGTGGGCCGACTGCCTCCTTCTTATTCGATCAACAACATGGGACCAATCAATACATTATTTATTATGAACTATGAGCTACTACTTATTATGTCAATCGTAAATAACTTGGTACAGCCACATGGAAGGTGGATTCAAACTATGAGCATAGAGTCAAACACTCAGTGACAAGGATTAAAAGTAATATGGTGTCTCTACTTCTTTCACCTGCAGGGAAGAGAATCCAATTCCATAAGTTTGTGCCCATAATAGACAAGCACCAATCAATCTAAAACTAGTGTCAACTGTCAACTATTGTCTTTGGGAACATTGATGTTGTTAAGTTAAACAAACCCTGAGGAGTCAATTTCTTAAAATTATATGGTTTCCTATGTTCAGCATTCTGCATTCACGATTTTCGTTCAAAAATTGAAGGAATCAGTGAGTATGGAGTGCCACAAATGGAGAAGCCAAGGCGTGAACGTATACTACGTAGTTAGAGACAACAGGAGGGGATACAAAGCCGGAGCATTACACGATGGGATGAAGAAGGACTATGTGGACGAGTGTGATTATGTTGCCATGTTTGATGCCGACTTCCAACCTGATTCTGATTTTTTGTTGCGAACCGTTCCTTTCCTTGTCTACAACCCTGAGATTGCTCTTGTTCAAGCTCGTTGGAAGTTCGGTAAGTGTTTCATATGGCTCCTAACCCATCATATGACAACAACAACAACAACAACAACAACAAAGCTTTTATCCCAAATGTTTGGGGTCTGCTACATGAATTCTATTTTTTCATTCCATTCTGTTATGGGTCATCTCCTCCGTTAAGTTAATCATAATCATATCTTTCCTAACTGCTTCCAACCAAGTCCTTTTGGGTCTACCTATAGATCTCCTAGCCCCATTAGCTATAATATTATCATTTTTCCTAACTGGTGCACCAAGAGCTCTCTGTTGTACATGACCAAACCATATTAATCTATTCTCTATTATTTTATCCTCAATAGGAGCAACCTCTAATTTACTACGGATACACTCATTTCTTATCCTATCTTTTAATGTATACCCAGAAGACTATCACAACATTCTCATTTCTGCTACACTCATTTTTTGCACATATTATTTTTTAATTACCCAACACTAGGACCCATAAAGCATAGTTGATCTTATAACCATCCTATTGAACTTTCCCTTTAGTTTCATTGGTATTTTACGATCACATAAGACTCTTGAGGCACTCCTCCATTTCAACCATCCCGATTTGATTCGATGTACAATATTATCCTCTATCTCACCACCATGCCTAATGATTAATCCTAAATAGCGAAAATGATTACTTTTAGGTAATTCTTGACCATCAATATTCACTATAGGCTCTTTTATTTTCTTAGTTTTACTAAAACTGCACTCCGTATATTTTATTTTTATTCTACTAATTCTAAAATATTTAGATTCAAAAGCTTGTCTCCATCTTTCTACGTTAGAAATTATACATATTCTAGTTTCGTCAACTAATACTATATCACCTGTAAATAATATGCATCATGACATTTTATCCTGAATGTGCCTAGTAAGTTGATCCAAAACTAATGTAAAAAGATAGTGGCTTAAGGCTGACCCTTGGTGTAAACCTATGGTAATAGGAAACGACTTAATCTCTCCTTCATTAGTTCGTACTCTAGTTCTTACTCTATCATACATATCTTTAATCACATCAACATATAAACTAAATGCATATTTTTTTTCTAAAACTCACCGCATTACCTCTCTAGGCACTCTATCATAAGGTTTTGCTAGATCAATGAAAATCATATGTTGATCCTTTTTCTTCTCTCTATATCTCTCCATCAATCATTTCAAAGTATATATAGATTTCATAGTTGGCCTCCCGGGCATAAAATCAAATTGATTTTCAAATATACTTATCTCCTTTCTTAGTCTTTGCTCAATCATCGTCTCCCAAAGTTTCATAGTATGACTCATGCGTTTTATGTCACGATAATTTGAACAACTTTGTATATCTCTTTTATTCTTATATATCGGTATCAAAGTACTAATCCTCCACTCATCAGACATTCTCTTCGTCTTGATAATCTTATTAGATAATGTAGTTATCATCCTAAGCCTATCTCTCCGAGACATCGCCAAACTTTAATAGGGATACCGTCCGGTCCTACGGTTCTTTCACTTTTTATTTTCTTTGGAGTATCTTTAACTTCGCTAATCCTAATTTTTCGACAATATATATAGTTCCTATCATTCACTAGATAGTCAATTTCTCTATTTTGCTCACTTGTTTGGTTATCATTAAACAATTGATGAAAATAACTCCCCCACCTCTCTTTTATTTTCCTGTCGGTCACTAGAACTCTTTGATCTTCGCTTTTAATACACCTAATATCACCAAAATTCTTACCCTTCCTTTCTCTAATCTTAGCAAGCTTATATATATATCTCTTTCTCTCCCTCCTTAGATTCTAACTTCTTATAAAAATTTTCATAAGCCTCATATTTATTCTCACTAACCGCTCTTTTTGCTTCCTTCTTTGTATTTATTCTCACTAACCCATCATATGACTGCAAACTTAAAGTTTCTTTATAACATTTGTCACTCTTTTGGTATGTAGTGAATGCTAATGAGTGCCTGATAACAAGAATTCAGGAGATGTCACTGGATTACCACTTTAAGGTGGAGCAAGAAGCAGGATCATCTACTTTTGCCTTTTTTGGTTTCAATGGTAAATCTTTAGCACACATCTAAAGTTTTTGCGGTGCTTACCTCGCAAAAGTAACTTCTAGTTGTGCTCTGCAATAAAAGGAACAATCTTTTTTTAGGGACTGCTGGAGTATGGCGGATATCGGCAATACATGATGCCGGAGGATGGAATGATCGAACAACTGTGGAAGACATGGACTTGTCCGTTCGTGCTGGTCTTGCAGGATGGAAATTTGTTTATGTCGGTAATATCAAAGTATGCTCCCTACGTTTTTCACAGCATGAAATATGTCCTCTCCTAGGAAATGGCATGTGTTCCTTGTAGTGTAGGCTGTAACACGCACATGTCATCATATATAACATTTTTGGAAAAAAAAGAGACTATGAAGTTTATTATTCATGCTACATCCATGTTGATCCTTTCTCCTTTTTTTAAAATAATGTTTGAACTTCACTAAAACTTATAGTGACATCAGGTCAGGAATGAACTACCAAGTACTTTCAAGGCATATCGGTTTCAGCAACATCGTTGGTCCTGTGGCCCAGCGAATCTTTTTAAGAAGATGGCAATAGAGATCATAATGAATAAGGTTAACTTTTTTAACCTCAAATCAGTACCAATTGTTCAGATATATTGAAAATGATGGAGTCACCACGAATTAAAATTTTTTTTATAATAATTTCCTTTTGTTATGCAGAAAGTATCATTCTGGAAGAAACTCTATGTCCTGTACAGCTTCTTCTTTGTTAGCAAGATTGTAGCTCATACAGTTACCTTCATCTTTTATTGCATTGTAATTCCACTTACAGTTCTAGTTCCTGAAATTGAGATTCCCCACTGGGGGGTAGTTTATGTCCCTACCCTGATTACATTCTGCAAAGCGATAGCAACTCCAAGGTAAAAAAAACATAAGAAAATCATTGATTCTATAGGCAACAATTACTCAACTTTTATCTCTGAAATCGTTTACTGATGATTAATTAACAACATTTCTTTTTTATCACAACAGCTCTTTTCATCTAGTGATCATTTGGGTCCTATTTGAGAATGTGATGTCGTTCCATCGGCTTAAAGCTGCCATTACAGGCCTCTTAGAGGCCAGGAGAGTGAACGAATGGATTGTCACTGAAAAGTTAGGAGATGCTCACAGAACAAAGCCTGCCGATGAACATGTTGTGGATATCGAAAAGTTGGGAGATACTCAAGTTACAAAGCCTCTACTTGAGCAACAGAAGAAGGAGAAGAAGACTGAAACTAGGCTCTGGCATAGGTATGTTCCTATCTGAATCCGTCCTTAATTAAACAAATTAATTAGCTCTGATGATTAGGGAATGAAAAATATTTGACCATTTAATTTACTCCTGGATCTTGTTGGATTTTAGGTTCTACATGTCGGAGATTGTACTGGGGTTGTTGCTGTTACTTTGTGGGGGATATGATTTTGCATTTCCAAAATCAGGCTACTTCGTATACCTCGTCCTTCAAGGCATTGCATTTCTGGTGGTGGGATTTGGTTACGTAGGAAGCTATGTGCCAGGCTCGTAGAAAGAGGAGGCTGCACAATATTCATTGATTTGTACATCAAATTTGTGGTCAGTATGGTCCTGTTCGTTGTCTCTACCTCCATTTGTGAGGTTATTGTTGGGTCTCAATTGGGTAGGCTATCCGTTCGTGGTAGTGGAAGCCGAGGGGGGCAAAAAATCTCATACAACTAGATTGTCATATTATTGTTTTTATTATTACTCTTAATTCTTTTACAAAATGGGAGAAGGCTAGAACAAAAGGTGGTAAGAACAACTAATGTCGAGAAATTTGAATTAAATTTTTTTTTAATGTAGATAGATCAATCAGAGGGTCCTCAGCGTCAGATGCTAAGTCTTGGGCCAAAACCCTCACCAAATCATCGACGGATAAAGCAGTTTGATCTAGATTCCCAGAGATCGTCTAGGTCCACAGCGATGGTTTTAATATCTCTTTAGAAAATGTCCCTCATATCTTCAATAATTACATACCAGTCCCTGAAATTAATCTTTGAAATTGATCATACGTCCCTCTAATTTTAAGCGGTATCAGTCAGTGATCAATTTGAAAGAAATTAAGACTTGATATCCGTTCTGCGAGGGTCGGAATTATGTTGGTGATGCTAGCCCGCCCCCAATCGATGGAATTGGCCTTGAATATCAGGAGCCACGCGTGTTGATTAGTCCCCAGCAGTAATAATTGGTTGAGGTGGGAATGCTCGAAATAAAAGCCAAAGCTGCATTAATTTGGTGATAGCAAGACGTGAACAAGAGAACAATACATGCAAGAATCACGAACCTATTATACATGCATATATAGTGCTACCACTAGTATTGCAATTAATGTCTATTTCTCCAATACCAATCAAATTAATGACGTGACTTCTGAGCCGTAAGGTCCACACAGTACTCCGAGATGTATTGAGTGGGGGCATTCTCCTAGCTGTAGCTGGTTGGTGTACAAGAAGCAGGCCATGCATGAAGAAGAGTGATGTGGCTTCTGATAATAAAACAACAAAAGCTGAGGACTGCTAGCGACACTCTCCTCTTGATCGAGTGTCGCTGTCACTCGCTATTAGGAGGGGGCCATGTGTCCCATAAATTTAACCCCACCCAAATTTAACTCTAGTAATTAGATATCAAACCCAACACTTCCTCCTTTATTTTCGAGCAACTGTCCTCGGACTTTCTCGCTTATTAGTACGAACGAATTTATTGTAATAGGATATTATCAAATGAGGACAATAAAATGCAACCAGTGAGCAAGCATAAAATTAGGCTTTTGTTTTTTTTTGAAAAATTATTCTCACAACCGATGCCTATAAAGACAGACAACATTAATTAATGGACCGCAAGAACAAATTAATGTCAAAATGTCTCTTATGATCTCTCCGTATTAATGCCTGCTTTACTCTCTCTTTACTTACATTAGCAATCCCCTCCCTGTTTTAATTTGTTTTCTTTTCTGCAAATTGACAGATTTACTCACATTAATTCCTCCAACTCCGAGGATTGCTACTCATATGGTGGTTTATGGCATAAATAAATTGCGACATATATATTGATTCCTATCAAAAGATTGATCTGATTGATATTCACTGCAGTTTTTGCAATCTTAAAAGCTCATGCACTTATATCCTATCCTGTCTCTCGCAGATTAAATTCCAGTGAACAAGATTGTATCTGCTGATTTGTAAAAATAAATAAATAAAAGAATATACAGATACATCTGTACATATATATACATGTTGGGGATTTTAGTCATCCCCGCTTACTATGATCTGCTCAACTCGGAAGCCAATCAACAGTCTACAAGATAAAAATACTCATAATCAAGAAGAAAGAACACCGAGATTTACGTGGTTCGGCCGACCAACTTTGACCTACATCCACAGGGCAATAATACGAGAAATTTATTATGTATCAGGGAGAACTACAAGAGGAGCCACTCAACTCTCGTCTCTCAATCTCTCAACCTCACATACATACTCAACTTTTATATTCTCTCCAAAACCTACTCCTTACAATCTTTTGAACAGACAAAGATTGCGAAACACTCTCCCACTATTGTAATCTTTTACATGGACAAAGACTACGAAATCCTTGCCACTCGCACAATATTCTTGAATCAGACTACGCCCTTTACTAACCTAGATTACAGGAAAATTTAGCTCTCTCTCTCTCTCCTTCTCTTGATTTTTCCTCCAACAATAGAAAAATATATATAGGGAAACCAATACATTATTTGTAGCCTAACTTCCTAATTAGAATAGGATTCAAACTCCTAAATATGATAATACCCAATTTTCTAAACATGATAGATCACTAACCCTATTATTCTCATGAAGTTATACAAAGAATCAAAGACACAATCCCAACAATCTCCACCTTGAATTTGATTCCCAAGCTACCTTGAAGATATATCATTGCCGTCTTGAAACTTTGTCTCTCCCTCTAGCGTCTTCTATTACTTTGCGCTTAAACCATATCGCCCTCACTCTTAACTGGAACATACCACACTCCAACCTAGATGCCCTGTGATCCTCACTATGTCACCTACCTTGCCGTGGCGCTTCCACCTCTCTTGTGCGCACCAAGAGATCTTCGCCACCACTAACATTAGAAGCAAATCAACTATGCTTCTCCTCCTAACTTGAGCCTGACAATAGCCTCCTCTCGCTTATTGTTCTTGTGCTCCACCTGCATCGCTTGTCTCAAACTATATCGGTGCATCTTTCCTACTCCATACTACTAGCCGAATGCCTTCATCTTCTCCATCATTTGGTTTGGACCGAATTTGAGCGCTCATTGTCTTACACCTCTCGTAGTCCAATACCACGATCTCCATCTCCATGTGTGTCACTCGGTTGTGCCCGCTTGCAAGCTCCACCTAGTCCGGTGCTATTCTCCTCAAGGCTACACACCAGCCAACTCCTAATCTTGCGATGATCCTGAATAATTGCGTGCTGACAACCCTACTGCTAGAACCACGTCTGATTCTTTACACCAATCTCATCCGTCGCATACTCGTTCACCTTATTTTCTATCAGATCTATCTCGCCACCACTTTCTTGCATCTTCTGATTAATCTGAACATGATCTAAAATGTTAGACCCTTCCATCATGTTCAGAGCACTCCAAAACGTAGAAATCAACTCCTGGATCGCTAAAATATGCCTCCGATTCATTATTCTACACTTCGATCAACCTCAGCCATTGAATTTGCACAAAACACCAAACACCACATAAACTCAACACTGGATCTAAGCTGCTCCTTTTATTTTCTTCTTTTTACAGCGTGGTCTAAGCTGCTCCTTTTATTTTTCCAAGAGTTTTTTTGGTGTTTGTTCTTTTAATAAGCTATATTTTATTTATCTTCTTCAGAATTGGCTATGATAAATATTTTAATTTGAGCGATGACATAATTTTTTTTAGATAATGTTCTTTAGAAGAGTCTATTTTTAATATTTCATTCAAATTATTATTTTAATTATTTTTAACCCAAGTATCTAGATGTATACATTCGATAATATTTGCATTGGAATATATTGCAATTCTAATTTTTATTTTCATTGTATTTATTTATGTGTATTTTTTGGAAAAGAACTTTATCATTTCATATTTTTATCTCTTATAGTATGCAATGTAATGGATATGTTATTAATGAGTTTTAATAATAAAATCATGTCAACATTTTAGAAATGTCTAGAAAAAAAGAAAGAGAAAAGAAAAAAAAAGAAAGTTCTCCTATGAGATAACAATTCTACCCTTTCAAATACAAGGAAATCAAGGAAATGTCCACCTCCACACACACACATAGATCACAGACACGTGCATTATGTACTTGCTAAAAAAGGAAATTAATTCAATATTGATATTGACACGTGCATTATGCACGTGCTAGTGCATAAAAAAGGAAATTAATTCAATATTGATAATGACACGTGCATTATGCACGTGCTAAAAAAGGAAATTAATTCAATATTGATAATGACATTCTTTTGTGTGCAGCTCAAAGGAAATTTTATTTATTTGTGGAAATGAATTTAATCAAAGGAATAAAGTTTTATTTAACAGATGCAATCCAAATTTTTTTAGATGAATAGTGGGGTGATATGAATTAGTGATTATCTAAAATCCACCTCGAATCATGTACAATTTGAGTCATGTTTTATGGGCACAATCCTTCTTAAATGTTAGTTCTGATTCGATATTTTTTATTTGTACATTGGTTTGATTAATTAAACTTTATATAATTATAAAAACTTTTATTTATAAAAAAATTACATAGACTTTATATATATATATA
>JBAKGM010000139.1:297275-314274 GCA_037177215.1 Asparagus racemosus | reverse complement strand
TCTTATTTCCCTCCACTCTCATTTTCTTCCTCGTTTTTATCACACACGTTTTCTAATCTCTCCACACACGTTTTTCTTTCCTCGATTCATTTTGTGCATATTCCACTTCCTCTAACTCTTCACCACCACTTTCACCATGCTTTCATTTTATTTTTGAATAAACTCCTAATTGTCGCACACAATCTAAGAAGAACCAAATTTGATAAATAACTCATACCCTACTTCCCGTTCCTCGTGGGATCGATAATCTTTTATACTATAATTTGTGAGTTGTATACTTGCAACTTCGAAGGTAACGCTCGTTATTTTCCGCAACAATGATCTCCTTTTCTCTCTGTGTATTCGTCTCTCTGTGCCTCTGTGTTTGTGTCTTTGTCTCTCCGTCCAAACTCTCTTTAATAGCTGCTCACAGCTATTTATAAGAGTTTGAGCATGTAACTGGCGAGCTAAAAGTATGGGAACATAGTCTAACTGATGAGGTTGTGGGCATAACCGACGTCCACCACTTAACCCACGTGGCTGTCGTGGTCTTTGTGGTCGTTATGACAAGCTTCGCTATGCAGGCGAACTTCGAGCTTCGCTATGTCGCGACCTTCGAGTTGAATTTCGAGCTTCACTGCACAGGCGAAATTCGGTTGAATGTTGAGCTTCGCTGCGCAGGCGAACCTCGGTTGAATGTCAAGCTTCGCTGCGTAGGCGAACTTCTGTTGAGTCTTGAGTTTCACTGCGTGGGCAAATCTCGAGTCTCACGATTTTGCAACTGGGGGGTATGTGACCATTATTTTCAGGACTAGACTTTTTGACTGTCTATAATATTTAGTATGCGAAAAATTCGTTAGCAGCTTGGAGGAGAGAATCTCTAGTAGTAACCCGCATATAAATAAAAAAGCTAGCAAGAAAGCCATCCATACCGGGGGCACTGACAAAGGGGATAGAGAAATTGACTTCCTTGAGCTCCTCCATAGAGAAAGGAGAAATAAGCATAGCATTCATCTCATCAGAAATTAAGGAGGGAATAAACTGAAAAAGGTCATCATCAATAGAGTGGGCTTCAGAGGAAAAGAGAGATTTCTAGAGCTCAATAGTAGCATCATGTATCTGCTCAACACCAATAATGTGATCCCTGTTGTCATCAAGTAAATCATTGATAGTTGCATTGTGTTGTTTACTTTTCACAAGCCCATGAAAAAACTTAGTGTTACCATCCCCTCATTTAGCCATTTAACCCTAGACTTTTAATTCTAGAAAATTTCCTCCTCTAAGCAAGCTTCTCTCCACTTAACTGAAGATATTTAGCCATAGATTCGTTAGATCAAGAAGTTTGTAGCTCAGAGTCAAGGGACTTCGTTTCTTGTTCAAGCATAGACAAATTATCAAATAAGTTACCAAACTGATGTTTGTTCCAATTCTTCAAAACCTCACGACAAGCCTTTAAATTGATATGGAGGTTTCTGAGAGGAGATGCAGAGAAAGTTTGAGCCCATTGAGACACAATCATGGTTTTAAAATCATCATGATAACACCACATTCTTTGGAAGCTCTATAAGGAAGGACCTTTATAAGCTAAATAATTCATTGAACAAGAATAGGACAATGATCTGATAAATCGCTATGCAGAAGAGTAACAGAGAGTTTACCAGTCAAGAGAACATCAAGAGATTGTAAAATGTGATAAAGAACTTGCCACATCCTAGCAAGCTCGTGGCCATTGTTGCACCAAGTTAATTTACCACCATTAGTAAAGACAGGAGCCATACAACAATCATTAATGCAATCATTGAATTCTTCCATAGATAGACAAGGGGGAGGATGCCGACCCACACGTTCATCTAAGGAGTGATAACATTGAAATCACTGCCCCATATCCAGGGACCTTGCATAGATGAGTGGATATTCCTGAGAGCGTCCCAAAGGGGTCCTTTGTTTTGAGGAGTATGCTAGCATAGATAGTAGATAGATAGGGTGAACTGTAGACCCAAGGCAAGGATTTTGATAGTAATATGTTGCATAACCATCGAGTGCATCTGTACAGAGATCCCCTCCTTCCGAAGAATCCAAATCTTTCCACCAATCTCTTGATTAGAAATCCAATTTTGAGTACCACAATAGAAAGCAAAATTCCGTATATGCTTGTCAGAAACAATAGGCTCTATAAATATACACAGAAGAGGCCTATGAACTTTAATTAGTTTTTAACAGTAAGCAAAAGTATGGGGGTTACCAATACCCCTAAAGTTCCAAAATAGCATATTTACAAATTTATCTAACATAAATCAAGGAGAGGGTGGACATTTATGTTCCCTTAGAGTAACTCTCAAAGGGACAGGGGGATGCCTTAAATTTTTCTTGGCTAAATTTGCATCTTTCTTCGCTTGTCTCCTTGCCTTTCTCATATCCTTGGGGGAGAGGGCTCTAGAATCATCTGCAAATCCTTGAATCTTATATGAGACACCCTCTTGATCAGAGAGGAATTGTTGTAGAGTAGTGGAAGCCTGAATGGAATCATCCTCATCATCGGATGTCGATAAGTTGGAGAAAGAATCGCTTGTGCACAAAGTAGGACCATCACCCTTAGAAAGAGTTCTAGCATCTGAAAAAGAGACATTTTTAGAAAGCTCAGCTATCTAACAGGCCTTTCCCACCACTTCAACATTATCATTAGCAACCTCCCAAAACATGTCATGAGCTTCAAGGTTTAATTGTCCTACAATGGGAACCACAACTACACACATTCTAGCCAGGCTAGGACGAGCCAAAGCAGCTGTAGGCTTGTGGAAATATAGAAACCTACCAATGTTGTTAGCAACGGCCTCTAAGTATTCAGGGATGAAGCACTACATTGGGCAAAGAGAGCCAAAGAGGGACATGACAAGCATCTTCTTTTTTGTGGCACAGAGTATGCCATCTAAATACCTTGAAGGGGTACGTGATAGCTCTGAGATAGAGCAAAAAGCATGTCTTCCTCAGCCTAGAAACGAAGTAGAAGCGTACGTGAATCCATAAGCCCCATGGTGAATGGCTTGCTCATTCCCCAAGCATTAATGGCAGCAAAGCACCCATCAAGAGTGGGCCGGCCTGAATGAAATTTTAACACAACAGCTTTTGCATACAATGCCTCGATGGTAGGCAAATCAGAAAAATTAATACCAATTGAGAGCTTGCCGTTCTTGGGGCCAACTCGAGGAACAATGCCAGTGCGTGGGAGCTTCCCAAAAGAAGCCCATTCCATAGCATGAGACTTCACAAAGCCAGGGTGGCGCTTAGGGTCAATGCCATTGCTGGCTATTCAATTTGACGCTTGAGGAGCAGAAGCTCCCTGATCTGGAATAAGGCGTTGGGTTGATTTGAGTTGGGTTTGGGAGGAATTTGGTTTTAGGGAGGAGTTGGAGCTGATCTAGGGTTAGGGCTTTTGGACGTGTATGGGTTGGGACGGGGCCAAGGGTTACAGGTGGGGTCAGCTAGGAGAGGGTTCAGGTTCAGGTTGGAAACTTGTTGGCTATAATGTATTGGCTGCTTTGGACATATTTTGTGCCATATACATGATTTTCCTAATATGATTTTAACAATTAGATAACCTTCATCTTTGCATATGGTTATATTTTTATCATATTGTTAGAATTAATACAAGACGATAATCCTCGATCTTCACCATAACTTCAGAGTTGTGGTGTAATGGTTAGAGGGACTAAATTTAAGAATTAATATAAAACTATAATCCCTGATCCTCACCATAACTTCGGAGTAGTGGTGTAATGGTTAGAGGGACTAAATTTAAGATGGTATCAGAACAACCCAGGTTCAAATCCCACCGGCCACGAATTTTAAGCAAACTTTCTAAAAATTGACACCGCCCTTCAACTATCATGTATTCAATGGAATACCCTTGGAATCTCTATTGCTGAACATCCGTCTTAATAAATAACACTTACACATGTATTCTTTTCTCAAGTCATTAAATCCTCACTCTTTTACTTGCCATTTTTCCCCCTACTTGCAAACATTTCCAACTGCATGTTAAGAAATGCATTTACTTATCTACGTATACAGTCCATCCAAGCTAGATCAAATTTCCTACGGAATGACATTGTACACTTTTATCTCCCTTTACACATATGATGATTTTTCTCCGTAAGGGAGATAGAAGTTTGTTATGGGTTTTCTCTTTTCTCCAAAAAGGAGATAGAAGTTATTTACGGTTTTTCTCTATCTCCCTTTACGGAGAAAAACCATCGTACGCATATTAATGTCTTTGCTGTATGACACATCTAATCCTTAATTTTACTCCTTTTGCTTCTCCGCAAGAAAACACATGTTAATCCTGCAAAATGATGAGTTTGATATTCTCATATCGGAAGAACTTGACACACCAGAAACATGCACTTGCAACGAGTTATATTTTAAACGGAAATGATTTAGGTTCATACTCCTTTTCTTGTTAAGGAAACCAGCTAATATTTTAGCAGAAGATTCATGAAGGCCCCCTTTCCTATTTGATAAAGTAGGAACAAACTTGTCTAATTTTGATTTTAAAATAATTTTTAAATCATATTTCCCACAGATACATTCCATCTTTGTCTTTAAATGCTGGAGAAGATTTTCTAGAAAAGGAAAGTATCTGAATTAACTGTCTTAATTAATTTTATTTAATACTTACTAGACTTGTAGTATGCCAATGGGAATCTTTGAGGCAGGATTGTGTTTAAATCTTCTGTATCTTTTTCATCTGTTGTGAAAGCCACAACTCCTTGGTCCTGCTAGTCTTTGATGATGGACCAAACAGGGATAATGCTGATTGAGCTCCGAGCAACTATAGTGGCTCCAATGCTGAGGCTCGCTGTCTCACTGTGCCTCATATTCTCAGTGATGCTGATGGTTGAGAAGATGATGATGGGTGCCGTTAGTCTCTTTGCAAAGATATTCCGGCGCAGGCCAGAGAAGATATACAAGTGTGCGCCGATAAGAGATGATGAGGAGATTGGCACCTTCGCCTATCCCATGGTCCTTGTCCAAGTACCGATGTATAATGAGAAGCATGTGAAGCTCTATAACCCCTTGCATCTAATTTTGTGTTAACTCCCTGTATCTTCTTTAGTAGACTAGGTTAATTTTGTAAAATTGTGTCGCAGGTGTACAAGCTTTCCATTGGAGCTGCATGCAGGCTCCTGTGGCCGTCTGACCGAATAATAATCCAAGTGCTTGATGATTCAACTGATCCTGAAATTAAGGTGAACAAAAATTGTTTTTTTTTCTGTATAGTTTAGTTCCATATTTTATACCTTTTTTCTGAAGTATTTCTTAAATTGCCTGGAACTGAATACATTTGAGTGTAAGTATCACAAGTCCAGACAATAGGATAGGAGGTGAGTTTCAAGCCGTTTCCTTCATCTAGGGCAATGTGCTGAGTTGGATGATCATGTTTAGCTTGTAACAAGGACGCGGTGAATTCATTTTCCATCTTATTTGCAAAAAAATCTTATGGACCATAAATTTGGTTTTAGAAACTTGATCATTGTGTACTGTAATCGTTGAAAAATGCCTGTAAGTGCCTGAACGTGACTCGTGACGGTGGATTGGCAATCGACGAGCTATCCAACGATGCAATATCAAATCATTGATGCCCTACGACCATTGATGCCCTACGTAGAGTTTTCGGATTCAAACGTGACTCGTGACGGTGGATTGGCAATCGACGAGCTATCCAACGATGCAATGGTGAACCATTGATGCCCTACGCAGAGTTTTCGGCGGTCCCGCTAGTTGGTTAGCGGGCGGGGGGTCAAGGGGGTAGCGGCCCCCTTGTGAGTCTGGGGCAGTGCCCCAGGAAAAATTTTTCACTAGACTTGCGGTGGACCATTGATGACGTGTTCAGCAGGGCGTGCAAGTCAGCAAAGCGAATCAATTGCACTCCGACAATTCTGAGTCAAATCGGACTTGGATTAACGGAATCAGATTCAAACGTCGACGGGATCGAATCGATCGAGTTCCGAGTCAATGAGAAAGTCAATCGTACGCGAACTCGACACAAAGGCAGACGAACGGACAAATACCGGAGGAAAAAAACTGGAAGAAAGCGCCAAATGAGTGCCTCGGCACTGCCGAGGCACCATTTGACGACGTGTTCAAACCGAGGCACCAGGGTGCCTCGGCACAGTAAACCCCGGCCTATAAATAGGCCAGGGGGTTTTTCATTTGACTGGCTGGATTTTTTCTACAAGATCCGTACTTCTTAGAGTACAGATCTGAAATTTTGCAAGAGCCTTTGCACTGATCCGGACTCTCCGACGAGCGATTTTCTTCTTTGACAATCAATTCCTCCGGATCTATACTTCGTTTTGGTCCTGAGAAGAGCTATGACTTCGCTTGCTCAATTTCACTCGCTAAGGCTATTATTTCCTTTGTGAAATAACCCCTTTTGTTCTAGATCTAATCGAGATCTGAATTTCTCCACGTAAAAAGGAGGGATTTTTAGATCTAGATTCAGATCTCGACCGGCAATGTAAGGACTTGATCGTGCGGCGGTCCACGGACAAAGATCCCCGGCACAGGCAAAGATCCCACGCAAGTGAGGGTTTCAGAAAATAGAGACCCCGCGTTTGTTTGAAGGAAAAAGTTGTAATTTTTATTATTTTTTCAAAAAGGTGATCTTTTAATTGAATTCATTTGTAATCCCATAAAGGTGAAATGAGTTCAATAATGAAAATCAATCAATCGACTTTTCCCGCGAACAAGCTGGCGACCACAGTGGGAGCCAACGGTCTCAAATCTAAGATCGTAGTGTCACAACTGCGGATCCCGATCCTGGTGGAAGAAGAGGTCGAGTTCGAATTCGACCAGCAGAAGTTTGAAGAGTATCTCTCCTCCTCCTCCTCCAGTCCACTTCTCCCCGTCGCTCTAAGAAGATCTCCGCTGTAAGGAGAATCCGTTGGGCCTCAGATGCGGAGTCCCCAAATGACGAATCTAACCCCAGAACCAGTGGTAGCATTAAAATTTCCTCGGCGCTCGTAGCCCAAGTTCCCCCAGTGCCCGAGATGACCACCAATGGCGTGCCCCCACTCTCCAAGCGAGCACGACAGAGGCAACGACAGAGCATGGCTCGCAGGTTCGCCAAGGCCATGCAATCCACGGATGGGATCCGCTATGAGGTGGATCTAAGATCCAGACTGATGCAGAGACTCTAGCCTCAAGTGATTAACGGCCCCTCTAAGGCGTCGACAAATGAATGGGTCTGGGTCAAACGGAACCGTTTCATGCTTTAGGAGCGTATCCGGAAGCGCCGCGCACTCCTCGCGTAGACTCGAGCTTTGGTGCAACAAGCCTGCAAATTGAAGAAGGAAGAGGCGGCCAAGAAGCCACCAACGAGCCACTAGGTCTGGAGACCCAAGACCGAAGGTGCCTCAACGCCAACTGTCCTGGCACCCAAACCAAAAGTAGTAGGTGCCCCAACGCCAACTGCCTCGGCGCCGAGGCTAAAATCCACTGGCGCCCCAATCTAAGTTGCCTCGGCGCCGAGGTCACCTTCGGCGTCTACATCTTGATTTTTGGTGAAGCCAATTCCCGCTGCAGCTAACAAGCCAACCATTCAGGAACACTTGGGACCGTTGAGGAAATCACGGGTCACTCCTAATGCAGGAGGTCGCACCCACCTCAACAAGGAGATTCCGGCAGCTCCACCAACTAGACTAAGAATCGAAGTCCGAGAGTCTGCCGAGACTTCACGCCCACACAAGTGAACGTCAAGGCGAGTCACTTTTGGCAGATTTGATGAAGCAGTCCTTCCTCGGAAGGAGACATTTTCATCCGACGATGATGATATTATACCCGAGAGGTCGTGCCAATGCGCGATAGGTTGCTTTGGCACTCATGCGGATGAGCTGTACTATCGTGCTGGGGGTATAAGAAGATCTTGAAAGAGGAGTTCTCCCAAAAAACCTGCTCAATGCCACTTTTCTAGGCTAGTCAAGGCAGTGCTATCGGAGTGTAGCTACAACAAAACAACTCCAGATAGGGTTTCCATCTTCGATAGACTTGGTGATAGAATGTCGAAGTCCAAAACAAGGCGTTGATGTGGAAGAAGATCGGCGACTCAAAGTAATGAAATACCGAGAGTCACCAATAATATGACAAGCAGAGGGACGACAAATCGTACCGGTCCCTGATCATCTGACCGGATAACTCAGTTGCGCACCAGGACGATTTGACATTCGAATTATGATAAAATCCTAAAGGGACTGCCGTCAGATGACGAAGTGTTAGATGCTGGCTCCGCAATGGCTTCTGACAATATGGTTTCTAGTGAGGGACAACTCCGTGAAGCTCTTATGATTAGTGCCGAACAGGTAGTCAAAATGCTCGAAGAAGCGATGGCCAAGCTGAAGGAGAATTTCAAGTTCGAGATGGAGATGGCCATGCAGCAAATGCGAGAAATGCATGGCCAGCAAATCTAGGCAGTGACAAACTGTCAAGGGGAAAGAAGAGCACGGTGCTAGACAACCCCCTGAAGAGCGAAACACTGGGGGTAGCTAGGAAAATGCAAGTGGCAATGCCCGTCCTAGAAAACAAGAAAATCAAAGATCTGGAGAGTAAGATCAACACATTGATCTCCGCTCAAGAAATCAAGAAGACGGGGATACCATGTCCATACCTGAGGGAGTGGGAGTCGATCCCATATCCGTCAAAGTTTAGCTTGATCAACTTCACGCCGTTCGACAGAAATGGGTCCCCCACTCAGCACTTGATTTACTTCAAGTCTCACTTGGGGTGATTTCTGGAAACGAGCCCCAGATGGTTCGGTCATTCGTTGGCACCCTTCGTGAAGCTGCCTTCGATTGGTACCGCCGTCTCAAACCAGGCAGCGTTACCAGCTGGGATGACATGGAGTCCATGTTTCTCTCCAACTTCTTCAATGACAACACCAAGATATCCATCAGAACGTTGCTCGATGAGAAGCAAAAAGATAGAGAAATAGTGGATACCTTCGTCAAACGTTCCGGAATAAGGCAATGAACTATCGAGATCCGATTACGGAGGAGTTTATTCTCCAGACCTACCACAATAGGTTATCGCTGGATATGCTCGAGGCGATGGGAACAGCACCCTCCACTACATGGAAGGATTTAAAAGTGTGCAGGGAGCAGGCCGAATGGTTCCTCAAGAGGAAAAAGGTGGAAATAGGCCAACGACGACGGAAGCCCCAAAATGCAACTTTGTCCCACGCAATAAGGGGAAGGAGCAAGCAAGAACGGCGAATGCCAACCAGACATTTCAATGCAACCCCAGCAATAGCAGCAGTAGCAATAGCAGACGCCACAGCAAGTGTAGTCATAGTGGTAACTAGGGCTACAGAAGCAGAGGGCCTCAGAGCCGAGATTCCCGAAGTCCTATTCTTTCAGGGATGATGAGATTTCCAGTCTCTTCAAGTATCTTGTGGAGAATAACAAAATCAAGCTCTCTCCGATCCAGAATCAAGAGGAAGCAAAAAGGACAAATGACCCGAGGTACTGTGTTTACCACAGGGCGGTTCACCACCCCACCAAATCATGCTTCGGCCTCAAGGATAAAATCTAGGCCTTAATTGACGTGGGAGTCATTACAATGAAACCGTCCAAGGAACAGAAGATCAGAGCAAATGCGGTGTCCATCAGTTTTTGGGTCGGTACCTTTGACGTGGTTCGAACACGACCCTGTAGTGGAGGTGGTGCTGAAGACGGTGAATAATGACCCACACAAACAATGCCAAAAAGGGCTCGTACCACATACGGCCCCAAATGGTGAAATTTTGTGGGTCCACCCAGATCTACTTGAAGATGATCAATGGTCAGCCTCTTCTTCATCCAAGAAAAAGTCGAGGGGGAAAGGAAAATTGTGCCATACTACTTCCGCAGTCTTGGAGGGACCTGAAGCCCTCGCCACCAACAGCAGGCACGAGTATAGGTACAAGTACCCATAAGTTCCTGATCTAAACACCAAGACGCTGTCGGAGCTGGGGGTACCAACAACTCTCCTCACTCTCGCCAAAAAGGCACAACAGCAAGCAGCTGCCAAAGAAGTTATGGCTGAGTCAAAGGAGAAGCAACCACAGGAGATTCAACCCCCGAAGCAGTCTCGGTTCAATCGCCCGATTGGAGGAGACAAACCGGGAAGCTCTAATTCCCCGTATCGCTTCAATGTGATAGCTCAGCTGGCCAACATACCAGTGAGGATCACTCTCTATGAGCTTCTACGACTGTCAAAGGAGACCCGAGAAGCCCTGCAGGAGGCCTTGGCTGACTCTGAAGTGATCCTTACTTAGATCAAGCTAGCTCACGAAGAGCCAGAGTCGTCGGCACAACACTGCAACCTGGCTACCAAGCACCTCACCTGCATCACCTTCACTAAGGAAGACATGCAGACGAGGAATTCCAAGCATAATATGCCACTGTATTTCAAGGGGTACATCGGCTCCAATGAGGTTAACCGGATCCAAGTTGATCCGGGTTCCGCTGTGAGCATCATGCCCCTACGTCTCGTGTACAACCTCGGAATTCCTGCCAGTAAGCTGGCATCAACCAGCATAGTGATATACAGATTTAACACTAGCAGATCTCGACCGCTTGGTAAAATCTGAGTGAAGTGTCAGATGGGAGATCTGAAGTCTGAGGTCACGTGTTATGTGATCGATGCTGAGACTTCCTATAACTTATTGTTAGGTCGACCTTGGATCCATAATAACGTTATAGTTCCCTCAACTCTTCATCAGTGTCTAAAATATGTAGACATGAATAATGAAGTCAAGATAGTTGTCGTGGATAAATAGCCATTTAAGGGGATGGAAAATTATTTCACGGATTCTCTCCTCTACGGCAATGAGTCCGGTACTAAATCATCACCCCAAGGCACGGATAGCAGTGGGGAAGCTGATACCGAAGCTGGGCTTGATTATGATGGTGGTTTTATTTTAAATGACATTGTACCCCTTATAATCAATCTTGACGATAAAGAATCATCGGATGAAGGGTGTAATTGGCAACTTGCCGATAAAATAATGAAAAATGATCTAGAGTACTCATCGTCTTTGACTAATGTAATGACAGGGTTATACAACGATTTTGACTTGCACCTACCAACACGGTGGTCTTGCATAATGCAGAAACTGTTCCAAGACTCTTTTAGGACAACACTCATCATCCCAAGTAGAGCAAGCGGTGAAAAAGATTTGGTCTACGGTAGAGGAGCAGCAATTCCGACACCGAATCACTTCTTGGAGGAAGACGTCGAGGACAACAAGCACGAGGTCCTCAAGTCCCACCCAAAGCAGCATATGTCCCAAGAGGGAAGCCAGATAACTATTATGCATTCAGAAGGGGATTGGGATACGAATCCTCCTCAGGAAATGAATACTCTTGGTTAATTAATAACCACCTACCCAATGAAGGAGATGGACATTCTTCTGATTCATCTGCTTAGGATTCCGACGTCAGCCTAGGTGAAGCCTTCAAGGCTCTGATGTCAAATATGGCTACAGCTGACCCTGCCACCATGGAGGATGATGAGGAGATGTCAACATGGGAAGACCCGTGGGTTCATCACCTCAAGATGCAGTACGGGGACTGGTTCGAGCAAAGAGAACCCCCCACTGAAGATATAGTCGTCCAAGTAATTATGGGTGACGAAGCTAATCCAAAGCCTATCTTCATGAGCGGTAGTCTTCCCCAAGAAGAAAAGGAGCAGTTAATTGCTCTTGTCAGGGAATATATCGACGTGTTCACTTGGAACTAAGAAGATATGCCATGGCTCGACCAAATGTGGTGACTCACTACCTCAATATCAAGTCGGATGCCAAACCTATCAAGCAATAGCAAAGACGGTTTCGTCCGCAAATTATGGAGGCAATTGTGTCAGAAGCTTAGAGGCTCATCGAGTCAGGCTTCATCACAGAAGTACATCATCCAAACTGGATGGTGAATATTGTCGCGGTACTGAAGAAGAATGGGACAATAAGGATCTGAGTCGACTACAGAGACCTGAATACCACTTGCCCTAAAGATGATTTTCCTCTCCTAATCACCGACGTCATTATCGACAATACGTGTGGGTTCGAAAGAATGCCCTTCATGGATTGCTTTTCGGGTTATAATCAGATCAAGATGCACTCGAATGACGCCAAATATATGGCGTTCAGAACACCCCTTGGTATTTTCTACTACACAGTCATGTTGTTTGGTTTGAAGAATGCAGGCACCACGTACCAGCGAGCAATGATGAAGATTTTCCAGGATCATCTCTGAAATACGGTCGAATGCTACGTCGATGACTTGGTCGTGAAAAGCCGCGACAAGAGTGATGACATCAAAGATCTTAGAATGGTGTTCGAGCTCATGCAAGCTCATCAGCTGAAGATGAACCCTACCAAGTCCTTCCTCGGGATGTCCAGCGACAAGTTCCTCAAGTTCGTCGTCACCAATAAGGGCATCCATGTCGACCCTGATAAAGTGAAGGCGATTCAAGATCTGCAACCTCTGAGAAATCTGAAAGAACTTAGGGGGTTACAAGGTGATTGGCGTATATTCGAAGATTCATCTCGAATCTATCCGGGAAGTGCCAGCCATTCTCTAAATTCAACAAGAAGGGTGTGTCATTTATTTGGGACGACGCTTGTCAAAAGGCATTTGAGGAGATCAAAGTGTATCTCGTGAAGCCTCATGTTCTTATTACACCACAGTCGGGTAAGCCATTCCTGATCTACACTAAGGTAACGGACCACTCGTTAAGCGCCTTGCTCACGCAAGATGACGACAGCGGTCACGATCAGGCAGTATACTACTTGAGCCGAACATTAGTCAGTGCTGAGTCTCGTTATCCGATGATCGAGAAGCAGTGCGTTGTATTAGTGTTCACAATTCAGAAGATGCGGCACTATTTAGTCAAGCAGACGATTTTTTGTTATCTCCAACATAAATCTGGTCTAGATATTCATGACACAACCAGCCTCCATGAGTTGGCATTTGGCAAAATAGACCTTACTCTTGTCCCAATATGACCTACACTTCAAACAACAGAAGTCGGTCAAAGGACAAGCAATTTGTGATCTTTTGGCTGCCAAGCCGATGACGGACGCAGCCGAGCTATATGATGACTTGCTGGATGAAGCCCACGAAGTCAACACTACATCGCACCAACAAATATGGTGGTTGTATTTTGACGAAGCTTCTCGAGCTACTAATGTGGCAAGTGCCCCTAGATGTTCTAAGATCTCCGCTGGAGTCAGAGTTGTCTTAGTTTCCCCGGGGAAATAGGTCATGCCCTGAGCCTATTCACTCACCGAACCATGCTCCAATAACGTGGCTAAATACAACGCGCTACTTATCGGGCTTAGCTTCGCCAAAGAGCTGGGGGTCGAGTATCTCGAAGCGTACAGCGATTCGCAACTGATAGTCAAATAGATCCGTGGAGACTACGAAGTCAGGAATCCAGATCTGGTCCCTTATCACCAGGCGGCCATTGGCAGACTGGTTTGAAGAGTTCTTCATTGAATATATCCCGCGCCTTCAGAACACTGACGCAGAGGCATTAGCGGCGTTAGCAGTATCGCTGGCACAACCTCCCGAGACTGAGCAGCTAGTTACAGTTAGGACTCATCAATTATTCGTACTAATATATGATGAGGTACAGAGAGATAAGACGGTGGTTACCAAAGAAGTATACACCACCCAGGCTAAATTGGAGCCCCGTGATTGGCGCTTTCCTATTATCGACTGCGCCCTGCATGGTATTCTGCCAAAGGACGCGAAGGAGAGAGCATCCATCCAACAGAGAGCCCCGAGGTTCTTCTATGATATGGAAACCTGGACGTTATGTCGTCGAGGGTATGATGGTCTTCTGCTTTAGTGCCTTTCAAACAAAGAGGCGGAAGAGGTCCTTAGGAAAGTGCACGAAGGTGAATGTGGCGCACACCAGCCTGGTCCTAAGCTCTATGATCATATCAGGAGAATAGGATATTTCTGGCCAACAATGATCAATGACGCAATCGTGTATGCTCGAAAATGCCACGCGTGTCAAATTCACGCAAACTACATGCATCAGCCTTCGGAGCAATTACATCCCTCGGCTACATCCTGGCCATTCAAAACATGGGGAATGGACATCGTGGGTCCTATTTTTCCCCCATTGGTCAAAAGTGATCAGTTTATTCTGGTAATCACCGACTACTTCTCCAAGTGGGCTGAAGCAATCCCGCTAAAAGAAGTGAAGACGAGCAACATCATCAAGTTCATCAAGCACTACGTCATCTATCGACACGGTGTACCAAGACGGATCTTGCATGGCAATGGTCCTCAATTCATCAGCAATTCATTCATCAGGTTTTGCGAGAAATTCAAGATTCAAGACGTCTCATCAACAGCCTATAATCCAGCTGCAAATGGATTAGCCAAGGCGTTCAACAAGACAATTATCAAAATTTTGTTGAAGCTTGTGAAGACTAACAAGCGAGACTAGGATGATAAGCTCGGAGAGGCACTCTGGGCATATCGCACCACCGTAAGCACGCCAATTGGAGTGACCCCGTATTTCCTGGTCTACGGATGTGAAGCAGTTCTTCCGTTGGAGATCTAAATTCTGTCACTTCGCATCGCCCTCGCAACGGTGATGACGATCTAAGGACAGCATCAGAAACGTCTCGAGGAACTCGAGATGTTAGATGAAAAGCGCCTGGTGGCTCAACAACACATTGAGTTCTGCCAAGCAAGAATGTCGAGAGCTTTCAATAAGAAAGTACGACAGAGGAGTTTCAAGGAAGGAGATCTGGTCCTCACTGCTCGATGACCAATAATCCTCAACTCTATGAAAAAAGGTAAATTCAAATCCAAATGGGAATGCCCTTTTGTAATAGAGACGGTCTATTCTAACGGTGCATATCGTCTAATTATCTAAATGGTGACCAGCAATTAATGCCGATAAATGGGAAGTTCCTGAAGAAATACTACCCTTAGTATCTTCGGGATAACTCGTTTCACCGGGAAGTTCCTCGTGGGATGTTTCACCCACTTTCTTTGAGGATAACCCTAGATTTATCCACCACTATAAATTCCCCCACTGATCAAATTCATTGACGGTGGGTCTACAAAATTGTCTGGTCCAAGTACCAAAATCCCGTCTTGATCCCTTCCATGAATAAGAGGTCCACTCAAAATTTCCTGCACGTCAGAGATAGAATATAAAATTCTTCCTCTCTAAGTGTAAGATTCCCCAACATGATAAATGGAATGGCTCTATTCTTTCCTTTTCCAGGCCATGCCGACTGAAGGTATAACTCGGAACTGGAATTTCTAGATCAGGTCGTCCAATAGAAGATCGCCTGCATCTTTTTGATTTTTTGAGTGGAGACCCTACTCTTAGTCTCATCCTTCTCCCAGGTAGCGCCGACTGAAGGTATGCACCGAGATTTTCAGATCAGATCGTCTGACTAGAGGTCACCTGAATCTTTTCGGTTCTTGGAGTGGAGATCCCACTTTTAGTTCCATCCCTCTCCCACGTAGCGCCGACTAAAGGTATGCGCCGGGATTTTCAGACCAGGTTGTCCGACTGAAGGTCACCTGAGTCTTTTTGGTTCTCGGAGTGGAGATCCTATTCTTAGTTCCATTCCTCTCCTAGGTAGCACCGACTGAAGGTATGCGCCAAGATTTTCAAATCAGGTCATTCGACTGAAGGTCACCTGAATCTTTTCGATTCGCTGAGTGAAGACCCCACTGTTAGTCTCATCCTTCTCCCAGGTAGCACTGACTGAAGGTATGCGCCGGGATTTTTAGATCAGGTCGTCCAACTGGAGGTCGCTTGAATCTTTTCGGTTCTCGGAGTGGAGATCCCACTTTTAGTTCCATCCCTCTCCCAGGTAGCGCCAACTGAATGTATGCGCCAGGATTTTCAGACCAGGGTGTCCGACTAAAGGTCACCTAAGTATTTTCGATTCTCAGAGTGGAGATCCCACTCTTAGTTCCATCCCTCTTCTATGTAGCACCGACTGAAGGTTTGCATCAAGATTTTTAGATCAGGTCGTCCGACTGAAGGTCACCTGAGTCTTTTTAGTTCTCGGAGTGGAGATCCCACTCTTAGTTCCATCCCTCTCCCAGGTAGCGCTGACTGAAAGTATACGCCAGGATTTTCAGATCAGGTTGTTCGACTGAAGGTCTCCTAAATCTTTTCGGTTCTCAGAGTGGAGATCCCACTCTTAGTTCCATCCCTCTTCTAGGTAGCACCGACTGAAGGTATGCGCCGGGATTTTCAGATCAGGACGTCCAACTGAAGGTCGCCTGAATCCTTTCGACTCCTGCGGCAGGGTCCCTGCTCTTAGTTTCATTCATTCACCGTGAAAGATAGAATATAAAATTATTCCTTTCCCACCTCACACGCGTAGCTGGTTCGGTCATTCTCCGGTCAAAAGAAGACACCAAGATTCATCTTGGGGAATGTTATCCTGAATCCTAAGCAGGGATAAGCTAACGCCTCACACGCGTTGCATGTTTTAGTCTCTTTTCGATAAAAAAGTGGCACCAAGGTTCATCTTGGGGAATGTTCTTAATCTAATTAACATCAGTTTTCAACTCATTGAACACAGTTCAGTGAAATAGGGGCATCATCGCTGTTCGTAGGAAAAGTCAGTTTGATCTTCATTGATGAACTCATTACAGCTTTATGCGTTACAAATGAATTCAAAAGTTGGTTTTTTATAAGACTTGTTTACAATGAAAATCAAAAGAGAAAAATTGTAACTTTTTCTTGAACAAACGCAAGACCCTATTTATCAGACTCCTACTTGCATGGGATCTTTGCCTGTGTCGAGGTTTATCCGTAGACCGCCGCGTGATATGATCTGGTGTAAGATTTACACGATCAAGGAGATTATTTCATGAAAGAAATAATCACCGAAGTGAGTAAAATCGACCAAGCGAAATCACCACTCTTCTCGGGATCAAAACAAAGTTTGATCTAGAGGGGTAGTATGTAGATCTGGTCCTTAGATCTCTCG
>JBAKGM010000139.1:264653-276685 GCA_037177215.1 Asparagus racemosus | reverse complement strand
GCGTAGTTTGTGGGAGTTGTTTTTGCTTTTCAGTTTTACTTTTGCAAATAAATAGATGTAAAGAAGACAGAGGAAAGTGTATCATTTTGACAGCTCAACTCAAGTGTCTCTTGTGTGTGTTCACGGCTATTGTGAGAGTCTTGTTACTGCATGCGAGAGTTTTTCTTCTTGAGTGAAAGGCAACATTCAAGACATCGGAGCTAATGTGGACGTACCCAGTGATTGCACTTAATCGATGATATCTATCAGCCGAACCTCTCCATCTTCTTGTTCTAATTAGTCACCTATCTTATCATACAATTAAGTCTCCTCCAGTGCTAATAGATATCATCAACTGATACCTCTCCTTTCTGATAGTCAGGAGGAGGTTATCTATTAAGTGCAATCACCAGGTAGGCCCACATTAGCTCCGATGTCTTGAAACACAGTGTTGGAAAATCTAAATAAGAGGTAAAGGAAAGATGTGCATGCATGAGACAATTTAGTAACAGGGCATATGTTTGTTCTCAATTACTGCTGACAATGCATCTTGTCCATTGTCCTCTACTACACCAATCTCGTACATGTTTTGACACCCAAAAACTCATGTTGTCAATCGCCTTAAAAAATATAAAACACCTCGATCTGTAATTTCTCACCAAGCAATGTGATGGGGTTGGGGGCATTTTTCTTGGACCCCAAAGAGTGGATTATGTAGAATCACACCTGTTTTTGCTTTTGCCAAAACAGCTCATATATATATATATATATATATATATATATATATAGATATATATATATATATATATTTCCTTCTGTTACATTGGATCTTCTAGACTTTTAGGGCAATTCATAATTTCTTAAATTATAGAAATGGTGGGTGTCCATTCTCTCTAGATATGATGATGTTTTCTTTTCACACGTAAAGTACTATCTTAAATAACTCCTGACCGTTGGATTGTGAGTTTCTATATATGGGACCCAAAGTTGTTTCCCAATTTAACTGGTTGTGGAGCTAGCTTGGTAGCTGTCCTAACAAGAGTGCAGCCAACTCAAATTATTGCTGCGTTGATGAGAAATGCGGAAGGAATCAGCTTGCCAAGCCACAAGGACGTGTTCTGCGTGTCTAAATGGGGGAAGGAGACAATAACCGAGAGAAAAGGTGTTTGCATTATTCGCTGATATATCTGAATGAGAGGATCCCATGCTTAGCATCCCACATTGCGGGGCATTAACTTTTTGTTCTCTATCGGTCACCCAAGAGATTCGATGTTAAAAGATGAGAGAGCTAGATCTTATGGAAATGCCGGAGGATTCGTTTCTCCTTTGGTACCATGAATAATTATGGTGTGGCGCAATCAGAATAAAAAGTGAGATAGAAGAGTCCAAGACTACCAAGGGTTTGATGTGCACGTTGTGTAGAGATACCGATTTCCAGAATTTCAGTTTGTGGTGCATTATGGACTTCTTGTGTTAGCCGTGCATTGCGACTAATGCAATAATAGATCGTTCAGATATGCCGATTCGAGCTGGCTTAGACAATTGGAAGCTATGGTCCTGTAGAGGAACAGTGAGAAGTTGGATTAAATATCATCATTGGCTTCCTTTATAGCATCAAAACAATTTATACGAGATGCTATTATTATTATTATTATTTTTTTTTTTTTTGGGTCTTTTGCATATTATTGCTGATCGATCTACTTAAAACCAAGAGGATAACTGTTCCATTTGTCATATCTTGCTTTACTATTCATTCGGCCAAGTTTCATTCCCAAACAACCTGGGGATCAAAACAGAAAATATGAGAATAATACGTGAACTTTGTGGAAGGAAGTTGACTAGTCCACTTGATATAATTATTCCTAATTCCCTTATCAAAAGGATCCCAAATTAATGAATAATGATGCAAAAAATAGGTGGCAGGAGTGTTCGGCTGTGTAGCGGGGTGGTGGTCAGTCATGTGGTAAACCTACATTTTTCTAAATTTTGTGAGAGCCTTCCGCGTTTTCCTTCAGATTTTAGTGTTCCAAATAATTTTACATGAACATAATGTATATATAAATATATATAGATTAAGATCAGACTTGTTAACAAAGATTAATTTAGTGTTCTTGCACGTGTATTCCTGTAGGTATAGGGAACTTTTGCTGAACCTTGTTAAATGATTAAGCTGGCACGCATATAGAGCTTTCAGCTTTTGAACCTCAGCACAAACTGACGACAAAAATGTGATTATCAGACCACAAAATTATCAAAAAAAGAAGTGATATGATTGTCCACTGATTATCATATCATAGAACACTTTCTAATAACTTTTAGATCCAAGCTTTTTTTTCTGCATTGTCTTTTATCAAAGAGTTAAACAGAGACTAAAAATGCAGTAACAAAGTTCTCTTATCTCGAAGAAAGGGATTTTGCAAGAGGTAGACCATTTTGTCTTCGTATTTAAGAGAGCAATGCAATCGTGGCCTAGTTCCGCAAGCATTTAAAATACTTTAGGATACAAATCATTTGACGAAAGTGTATAAAGATAATTGTAAATGGTAGATGTGAAGTACCTTGATCCATACCATGATAGTATAATTTTAGAGTTCGACACAATGGAACACACATTAGTACTCGATAGTAGAGATACAAATGCAAAATAAGTTGTGTGATAAACTAGACAAATTTTGAGCCAATATGCGAGTGAGATACCTATTGGTTAACTCATGACATTAATATAGATCATGCAACTTGTATCTGTCTAACTCAAAGTCAATACACAGTGCCTGTTCCTGGATCAATACTAGGCTTATTAGCACACAACTGACTGGATTTAAATTAGAGATGGCATGGAGTACTTAAACGTATGGCCAGAGGCTTGTTAGCTTGCATTCTTCCAAAGATGCAGTTTCCCGAAGAAAACTAGTTCAGTTTACAAAAGAAAAGACCCTCCGCATTAGGGATGGTTAAGAACCATTTCCATGTTTGCTAAACTATAGTTTTAGCTTGCATATTACAAAGGTGTCATATACTGCCATCATTCAGTATACAGTCTTTGCATCTGTTTCTTTTGAACGTCTTTAGGCTCATGCAGAAGTATTAGGCAGTCCACTGAAGGGTGCTAAAAGTGCACCTTACAAGACTTTGTCATGTGTTCTGCATCTTCCTTTCTCCCGTGCTGATACTTTTGCATGTGCAACGCAGAATCGACTTTCAATAGGACTTATGTGGCTGCTGTGCTAAAATCTCAGTAACTACTAAACAATCACATCCAAGGAAATTATATAATGGCTATCAAATAGAATTAAGATCATGTATCAATTATGACTCTCCCCCTTCGATGAGTTTAAGAATAGATTCACTCTTCATTAAGGTTCCATGAGTAGGAAGATTTTTGCCATCAAGCCTCTTGCTGAAGCCACCTGTAATCTATCAATAAATCTTTTTCGGTTTCTGCACATGTCTTTTAATCTAGGGGGGACTGTAAAGAAATAGCTTTATTCTTCCAAAACGAAGGAAATTAACTTACACACAGATGACAGATCGAATAATCTACCATCCTCATAGCCCATCAGCAACCCTCCAAATAAAGTGCTGGTTTTGCCTCATCATTCACTTGTCTTCTTCTCCTCTCCTATACATTACACCCTCCACCACCCATTTCGCTGCACTTTTCTATGATCTGCAGCAGGGGACCATGGCATTAATCATACTACATAATTGCATGCATGCAAACACATTTATCCCGTCTAATGCCAACCATAAAGCTCATTATTCGTTTCTCATCTCTCGTATAAAAAAGCCACATCCCATCAAAAAAGTAAGGCCTCATTTTTCTTCTGGCCCGACTCCTCTGCAGAATTTAATTTGAGCACGCAGAGGAACATTAAGAGATGGATGCCATAGCCGTACAAGGTACGTAAGAACTGAGTTAGGAGATTTTTTTTTTTTTTTTTTTTTTTTTTTGTAAAATGACTTTAAGAATTTAAATACTTCCTTTACAGATTGGTCTTTTTCCTTTTCCTTTTCTTTATCTAACCTTCGGAATGCAGCCAATGCCTCCCAGTCCCTTATGCTATCGCTCGCAGAACCAGTTCAAATAATCTTCTTGTCAGTAACTGGGGCTCTGCCTGACGAATTTGAGCTGATCTGGTGGAGGCTGAGAGAGAAGGTACTCCTGCCGATGATGAAGGTTGCAGTCATCTTGTGCTTGATCATGTCAGTGATGTTGCTCGTTGAGAAGCTGACAATGGGGCTTGTGAGTCTTTATGTTAAGATGTTTGATAGGAAACCAGAAAAAGTCTACAAATGGGAGCCCATTAAGGAAGATGTGGAGCTGGGAACTCTAGCTTATCCTATGGTTCTCATCCAGGTTCCAATGTTTAATGAGAAAGAGGTAATTCCTCCTAAGTACGTATAAAACAGTTGGCTGAACTCACGAACTTTTTTATACCGACGCTGCGCTGCGTGTGGGAATGACAAAAAAGCCCACTTGACATACTACGTCCATGAACAATGACATTTTTCTGCTAAACTTCTCATCCCAGGCTTCTCAGAAATATCTAATTTTGCTAAGATTCTATTTGCTGCAGGTCTATAAACATTCTATTGGAGCTGTATGCAGTCTTGTGTGGCCATCCGATCGACTGATAGTGCAAGTGCTCGATGATTCAACCGACTTAAGCACAAGGGTCTGTAACGCGTGAACAAGCTACTAAGATAACAATTTGAAGGCCTAATTTCCTTAACTTGCTAGGTCAATCAAGAAATTTTAACTGCAAAAGGACTTCTCCCATTCATATAGCTTCATCCAAATAACGTTTCAAGGAAGCTTTTCAGGAGAGAAAGGACAACATATTTTAGGAAAATGCTACGTGGGTCATCCATTCTTGAGAATGAAAATATATGAAATTGCATCTAACTTTAATTATGTTACCATGGAGCTGAGAAAGGAAATGCTTGATAACTGGAATCTGTCTATGACAATTAAAACTTGATTAGAACCAAGCCCTAGGGGAACCAAAGGCAGTTTGTTTTGTTATCTCGAATCGCCACACATAGGCCCCTCGTGATTAAAGAGTAGAGTTTTGCACCACAGAAAAAAGCTAATAAGACAGACCAGCCTCCTTTTTATCTTCTTCAGACATAGTTACGGTATTACATTGTCGCACGCCAACTGGACTGATCTGCTGACTTTGACAGCGGAGCATAAAGTGTTACAAATTCAAATGACAAAAGGGTATGCACTAACTCCTGAGGAAGGATGTCATCCTTTTTATACTTCATATGTGTAGAAGAAATTTCTGAATCTAGCCATAATTAAAGATCTCCCACTTAAGAGGCTAAATCTCAGCATCGGCACCTTGGAAAAATCTAGAACGTTACAGCATCGGTTTAGAAGGAGTTCACTTTTGTTATAATAGCGGTCAAAGTCTTTCGTCTTATACTAGACTTAGAATCATGTCGATTGAAGATAAACTGAATCCACCAAGTTCTTTCTAATAACTTCTGCGATGTTTCTTTGATCTTACAGTGGTTAAAATTGCAGGATTTGGTACAGGCGGAGTGTGAAAGATGGCTCAGAAAGGGAATAAATATACATTATATCTCAAGAGATAATAGAAATGGGTACAAGGCAGGAGCTATGAAGGAAGCAATGGAAATTGACTATGTTCAGAGATGCGACTATGTTTCTGTTTTTGACGCTGATTTTCAACCAGCGCCAGATTTTCTTATGCGAACGGTTCCTTTCCTCATGCATAATCCTGAAATTGCGCTTGTCCAAGCTCGATGGAAATTTGGTGAGCTCATATACAGTTTCCAAACTACAAGTCTTGTAGAAATTAAATTACTTTAAAACAATTAATTTGATAGTAAAATACTGGGGTTTTGGTTGCTTCGTTCCTAGCCATGATGCTGTTATGGTTAGCAACGTCCTGTTTATGCCTTTCTGGTGACAAGACAAAAAAAAAAAAAAAGTCAATAACTAGTAAATGAGAATAATCAGAGTGAGAGAAAAAGAAAAGCGTGGACATGTTACCAATATACTCATATATGAGTAAGAAACTTATGACCTTAGCGTTACAACTATAAATTCAGGACATATTAAATGGGCTAAAATACCACTTTAGCCTGACGCCGATGATAATAACACCTATAAATTGACGTCATTTATACCTACTTCAGTCGCCGGAGTTTCAATTCCAGCAAAAAAATTATAATTTTTTGTATATTTACTCCTCATGTCTCTCACGCTTATAGATTTGCCCTCCAAATTTTAAAAATATTTACCAAAAAAGTCATATCTCTCTCCCCATCATCTCCTTCATCTTCCTATTCTCTCCTCTCTCACGCACTCTCCACTCTCCTCCTTCCAAAAATTACTCCCTCTCCCCTTTTCTCTTTCCCAAAACTCTCTTCCCCCCCCCCCCCCCCCCATATTATCTGCTTCCTCCTCCTCTTCTCCCGTCTCTTACTCCCTCTCCCCTTTCCTCTTTCCCAAAATCCTCACCCTCCTCTCCCTCCTTCTCCACCGATGTTCCTCTCCTCCACCTCTTTCTATTCTCTCATCTCTGTCTTCTCCTCCCCTTCCCTCCTCTCCTTTCCTCTCTCCTTTCTCCCCTCAAACATTACTAAAAGTAAAGAAGAGAGTGGAGAGAGGGGAGGAGAGAAGTGGAGGAGGAAAATGAGGGGAGTGAGGAGAGAGATGTTGAGAAGAAAGAGAGAGTTGGGTTTATATGCAAATATTTTAATTCAGAGAATAAATATGTAAATGTGAGAGATATTAGGGGCATATATGTAAAATTTCATAATTTTTCTGCTCAAATCAAAACTCCGGTAACCGGAGTAGGTGTAAGTGGTTGACTATATCAATTTATAGGTGTTATTATCGCCGACATCACTTTTTTAAGTCTTATTAGTTAGATGGTGTCACTTTATAGGCTAAAGTGGTATTTTAGCTGTATTAAATGTAACAATTGATGTGAAATCAGTTTTATTCAATAAACATAATTTTTTTTTTAATATTTTCCTGTTTCATAGTAGCTAATAAATTGGATTTAACTGGTATGCAGTAAATGCTGATGAGTGCCTAATGGCAAGGATTCAAGAGATGTCATTAAACTACCACTTCAAGATTGAACAAGAATCTGGTTCATCTACCTATGCTTTCTTTGGTTTTAATGGTATATTTCCTGTCTTGACATTTATTATTTATATCAAGTACATGTCACATAAATTTCAAAATATGATATAAACCTTCCAAATGGAAGGGAAGAAAAAGTGAATAAAAAAAGCTGAAAAATACTTCTTAAATACGAGAAGAGTTCGTATCCCTCAGTATCCAAAACAATCTTGAATCATGAACGGATATACAGTTGTATTGAATAGTGATCATTCCTAACAAGAAACAGTTTGGTAACCTCATTCACAATAACCAGCTCATCTCAAGACCAGAACAGTAATCCAGCTTTCTTTACTGAGATATAATTTGGAAGTTTTAATTTTGAGGCTTACATTAAACTTTAGGAGTTCTCAGTCCCTTCCTCAAAATCCTTTGTTCATGCTTTCAACATTATTAATTTCCGGTTTGTGTTCGATCAAGTCTGCAGCGAAGTAACACAATAAGAAGAAACTACATAGAAAAAGTGCGTACTACACTTAAATCATGAATTAAAACTTGCTAAGAAGCATGGACACATGCATAATAAAAAAACAGTACAAGAATATCTCAACAACAAATAATAATAATAATAATAACAATAAGAAAAGCACATGACATGACACAGTAAGTACATAAAAATAAATAACTATTATAGACTTTCATGTGCAAGAATAGATAATATGATCTTTAATTATGTGACTGAGATAAACTGATAAAGGACTTAAAACAAAAAATTCAATGATATATTTATATTAGTTACAATGTTAGCCATACAATATTCTTCAAAAAAAAAAAAAGGGGGTAACCATATAATACATGTTTGCTCTTCATACACTTAAAATTAACTAGTGTAGATTTTATCTGTGTCTAACCTTGTGGCCTGCATCTTTATACTATGCATCTTCCCTTAAGAGCATCTTAATCATCTAATAAACATAAAATGCGCCCAAATGAGTAGTGTAGATCTCGACGAGGCGGGTTCATATTATACATCTTCATTTGGAATACAATAGTATATAGCTCAGTTACAGTCGTTAATATGGAAATTGAAATAGCAATCATTTGGATAAAATATTAGTATATTATGTAGACTTGAGAACATCTGAGAGAGCAATGAGTGTCATATGAGAGTCAAAGAAATTACCTAAACATAACAAATGTTATAATCAACATTCATGAAGTACCGTGTGTCCAAGGACTGATATATAATAAATTATGTTCAGGATACACTTACATGAATATATATATATATATATATCTATATATATATATATATATATATAGCACCACCCCTCACTCTAAACTGGAATATTAAAAACATAAGTACATCTAATTCTGACTGATGTAGGGACTGCTGGAGTTTGGAGAATATTGGCTATTAACGAAGCTGAAGGGTGGAAGGAAAGAACGACTGTGGAGGACATGGATTTAGCTGTTAGAGTTAGCCTTCACGGCTGGAAATTTGTATATGTTGGTGACGTCAAGGTATTCACTTCCAAGTTTATTCTAGGGAGATGTTACACGTGTGAAAAAAACTCTGAGCACTTTTGTACACTTTCATTAATAGAATCATACACATCATCTTGTTGATCATTATACTTTTAGTTCTGAGATTAAAGAGTGCGCGCAACAACTTCTTTGTTAAAGTTCATAGTAGTCGTTTTTTTAGTATCTTTCATTCTTAATGGGGAGTGTTAATGTGATCGGAATTGAGCTGAAAATTTTTACATACAGTTGTGGATTAATTTCATACGTCATTTGCAGCTGAAATATAAGACAATTTGTTTATCATTAAATAGTTACAATTTTCACACAATAAGTTGTACCTTTGCAGGTTAAAAGTGAATTGCCTAGTACTTTCAAGGCTTACCGTTTTCAACAGCATCGATGGTCCTGCGGACCTGCAAATTTATTTAGGAAAATGGTACTGGAGATTATAAAGGCTAAGGTCAGTACATCTTTTCCTCTTGAAAAAATAAGATAGTAAAAAGTGAATCCAAATTCTTATCAAATTCCATTGTCTTTTTATATTGCAGAAAGTGCCCCTGAGGAAGAAATTCTTTTTGATATACAATTTTTTCATTGCTCGGAGGATTACATCACATGTTGTGACCTTCTCCTTCTACTGTGTGGTTATTCCACTATCTGTATTTTTCCCTGAAATTTACATCCCTAGATGGGGGGTCGTTTATATTCCAACAATTATTACACTGCTTAATTCCGTTGGAACTCCGAGGTTAGGGACTTCGATTCTAAGTATTGAGCTTCCTTTAAACTTAATTGCATTTTATGTCACAATTAACTTCGCTCAAATGTTGGTTTAATTTTTTTTGGCAGCTCCATTCATCTAACTATCTTTTGGATCTTGTTTGAGAATGTCATGTCTTGGCACCGATGCAAAGCTGTCTATATTGGGCTTACAGAAGCAGAAAGGGTAAATGAATGGATCGTAACAGAGAAACTAGGAGACATGCTGAAAACAAAACCACTCGCTAATGCTGTTGAAAAGTTTAGGACCAAATTCTGGAAAAGGTAACCATCCCAAACTTCATCCTGCATAAGCTATAGTTGTTGTTAGCATGTAGCTAGGCATTGACGAAACAGGCTGCGAATAATTGACAATTTTTTTGATGAAGAATTGCCAATCTTAGTTTGAACTTTTAACTAGCTAGTGAGCATATAAGATTAACCAGCTTCTGTGATTATCAGGTTCCATTTCACAGAGATTATGATCGGAGTCTACCTTCTAATATGCGCATCATATGACTTTGCCTTCAGAGCAGATCACTACTTCATATACATCTATCCTTTAGCCATCTCATTCTTTGTGATGGGCTTTGGCTATGTCGGCACCTTTATCCCTGGCAGCAAGTAGGCGAGCTCGCAAATGGAATCTGATATTTCTCCATTGCTACGCTTCTATGCACACCAGGAACATTACCATTAATGCATTTGTAGATATGTAATATAATAAAACTTGTGTTGGAGGAGCAGACAAATTATACGAGGATGAATTATTTGTGTAGTAGAGAACGAGGGGAAAAATGAGCCAAATTTACCCAAAAGGAACAAGGGTTAGATGTACGCACCTATTTTGGCTGTCCTCTAGTTAAACAAAGTCAATAAATATGTTAAATTCTGATCTCAATTTCTAATTCCAGCGTTCTAGTTTCCTTCTGCGTACCTTTCTCGTCTTTTCAAACAAAGTCAATAAAAATTAGAATAGATTCTTTGTTCGGCACTATTGGCGATCAAGGTTCTATGGTGATCCTTAATTCCTAGGCCCTGATGCCCAGCTGCAAATCAAGCAGGTCATTCTACTCTAAAAAATACATAAATAAATCACTCCCTCTTTTAGTCAAAATTCTGATCCTCTCATCTTTTCAAAGAGTACTGGAATGGAATGCAATTAACGGTAATAATGAGGAAAATATAAGCATCGAATAACAGATCAATTACACAGCCAGTGTTTCGTATTGATGAGATGGCAACTGGCCTCTCGAGAAATGGCAACATCGAATCGCAGAAAGTTTGAGCTATCACAGCTATGAAAAAAAGGAGTTTTTTTAAAAAATAGCCCCTTTTTGCTAAATAATTAGCAAAACCGACCGTTTTGCTAATTATTTAGAAAAAACGACCTCTTTTTGGCCAACATACCAAAAAGAGGTCGGTTTCGCCGAAGGGGTATTGGAAAACATACGGGACTACTAGTCACATATGTTTAGTGGCCAATTACTGGCCACTAGTGGTGCCACAAAATTCACGAGACTAGTAGTCCCTTGGGTTTTGGCCACTGCTACCAAAACACACAGGACTACTAGTCCTGTGCGTTAGACAGGGACATGGCCGACCAAGTCTCTGTCAGCCCAGCAAATCCACAGGATTAGTAGTCCCATGGATTTGTCGGGCCTATATAACCCGTTGTGCCCAAAAATTAGGGCACAGCCTCTTTTTCGCATTCTCTCTCGCCCAATCTCTCACAATCTCACTCTCCTCATCTCTCTCACCCGATATCTCCCAATCTCTCTCTCCCAATCTCTTTCTCTCTCCCTCTCCCGATCTCTTCCATTCTCTCTCTCCCAACCGATCTCTCCCAATCGCTCTCCCGAGATAGACTCTCTCTCAATCTCTCTCTCCCAATCTCTCTCCAAATCATTTTCTCTTTTCCTCAACAAACGCACTCTCTTCCAAGAGATTTTCCTCAAAGTTTGATGTCGTCTATCCTCTCTGACGCCGGCAAATTTCAGATCTTCATCAAGGTATAAATTTCTTGATTTTCTTAATTTTTTCTATAGTATTTAGTTAAAATTGTAGTTTAGAAATAACTATATATTTATAATAATTTTTTGTATTTACGATAAACAATTGGATTCAGTTAAATTTTGATAGATTAAAATTTGTGAGACTAAAATTTGTGAAATGCTAATATTTCAGTTCGAATGGCGAATGGAATACTAGTTGTTATGGTCATAACCACTAATAAGTGATTAAAAAGGGAAATAGAACATTAGGTTAGATGAATACATTCTCTCGCCAACTTAGGGCATCACAAGCCCCATGTCCAGCATGCAAGACGGCCAACCACTCACCACTCAGACCTTGGATGACGCGAAAGGCGATGATGGTCATCCACTCGACCAACCCTTCGCCCTAGAGATCCTTGGACGACGCGAAAAGCGGTGATGGTCGTCCACTCAGCCAACTATTCGCCCTATCGATCCTTGGACGACGCGAAAGGCGGTGATGGTCGTCCACTCGACTAGCCATTCACCTTATAGTCGTCCGTGTAGGCGTTGAAAAAATCGCTTACCAGTCCCCGAGCCTGACTTGTGAAGGTTGGTTTGTAACCGACGAATCATCGACCGACGCGACCGAGAAACAGCTGACAACGCGATAGCGACGCTGA
>JBAKGM010000139.1:231079-248434 GCA_037177215.1 Asparagus racemosus | reverse complement strand
TAGTCCCGTGCGTTTTGGTAGTAGTGGCCAAAATCCACGGGGCTTACTAGTCTCGTGGATTTTGTTGCACCATTTAGTGGTCGGTAATTGGCCACTAAACATACGGGACTAATAGTCACGTATGTTTTCCACTCCCCCTTCGGCGAAACCGACCTCTTTTTGGCTTGTTGGCCAAAAAGATGTCGTTTTTGCTAAATAATTAGCAAAACGATTGGTTTTGCTAATTATTTAGCAAAAGGGGCTATTTTTGAAAAAAAACTCAAAAAAAAAAAAAAAGAGAAACAACAAGAGTTGTTGCCGTTAACCATTCCGTGCCTGAACTAGTTGGTTCAAGATGAAATTATAAATAGCATCATTAGGATAGGATACGATGAAAAGTCATTCCATCATGCTTTTTGGCTAATCGTGACATGACGATTCTGTTGCCAAAACTTAAGATAAGTGAAGAATAGTCATTAACATTTACTAGTCGAAAAAAAACGAACGATCATAATAAACCTATAATCATCTACTTAATCTTGGCCACACACACTATCATCTCTCAGAGCCAGTGGCGGAGCCACCTTAAAGCCCATGGGGCCTCCAACAACACCCCACCCCACCCCTACAAATAAGGAATTCTTTGTATTCTATTATGTGTATTTGCAAAACTATCTCTTTAAGTCTCAATATTTATAAAACTATCCAATTTATAAAAAAGCCTCAAATCAACAAGTCATCAATTTTGTTGGATATCGTGAGAAAACATTTGACTATTTTATTGATATTTCTATATTGCAGTTGTAAGTTGTTAGCCTACATGCATGATTACGGGATACATACAACAACACCCAAAAAAAAATTTAAATGTCAATGGGGATAATGGTAATAACAACGTCATAAATCATAGGAGATGAAATGTAAAATCCCTCCAAATTTCTCAAAACTCTTCCGTTTCTCTAACAAGTTGCGAATAAATTGCGAGTCGTTTGGATTTCTCGCAAGCTCCCTCATCCGCTCTAATCCACAAAGACCCAACTCATCTCCAAAGACTCAACTAGCTAGAACTCATTCCCATGCATTCATTTTGGCCTATTCAACTACCTTCTCTTCATCACCAGCGGTCATCCTTAACCTAACCTTATCCTAATTCATTTTTCACATTTTCTCTCTCATTTAATTTGGACTCCCCTTACCGATGTTTCTGGCTCCGCCACGGCTCAGAGGCCACAATTTAAAACCGCAAAAACCTAATTACAATGCATCTTTTAAGTCTTGCACCCAAATTATAGCACGTGTTAAGATACCAATTCGACCAATCAGGATTTAGTTCACTTTTAACCAAATCAGAACCATCACAAGAAAATGATAGAACACAAACGCCAAAAAAAAGGCAAGCAAGAGCGACCCAAAACGTGACGTACCACAAAGCTCATCTTCTAATAAGCGAGTGGGCCCCGCTATGGGTGTTTCCTCCTGGATGCATCTAAAGAAATAGAGTACAGAATAATAATAACAATAATAATAATAATAATAATAGTAATAAAGCTAAAACTTCTCCACCACCAGACGACGTTTCTCGGTCTAGAAAAGAAAGGACCGAGAGGAGGGGAGGCGGGGGGAGAAGAATCGAAGAAATTTCTAGCTGTCGTCTGTTGTCGTAATTAAACGACTAAATAGCCCAATTACGCGAATTAGCCGGAGATGGCGGTGAGGATAGCGGCACCCATATTCCTCACCTCCTTCCTCCTCCTCCTCCTCCTCTTCGTCTCCGCCGCCTCTGCCGCCGGTAACCTAACCACATTCGATGGCGGTGACCACACCACACCCCCTCTCCTCTACCCCGTCTTCAACGCCACCCAGTCTCTCCGGAACTCCGTCGGAGGAGGAATCGAGGGAGCGTTCAGATCGGCGGAGGAGTGGATCCCTGAGGAGGTCCGATCCGTGCTGGTTACGGTGCGTTCGAAGGCGATTGCGCCGGTGATGAGGGCGGCGACGGCGATGTGCATGGTGATGTCCGTAATGCTGCTGGCTGAGGTGGTGTATATGGCGGCGGTGAGCCTCGGCGTTAAGTTGCTCCGGTGGAGGCCGGAGAAGAGGTACAATTGGGAACCGATTAAGGAGGAGGATGTGGAGGCTGGGAGTGTGGCTTACCCCATGGTCCTTGTCCAAATTCCAATGTACAATGAGAAAGAGGTCCAAAATTATGCTTTTACTCTTCTTTCCCTAAAATTTTACAACAATCTTTTTTTTAATTTTATTGTGAGCTAGGCTAATCGGGTTATCAAATTCATGTTCGGCACCGTACATTTTGTTCAACGCGTGATATTTTTCACTTAATTTGAAGTCTAGAATATGAATCAAACTAATTTGGTATGTTGATTTTTCAGGGTCCTACCTTCTACACATAGCTAAAATAATGATTAAAAATTTTAAAATAATAGAATATTTTCAATATATAAATCATGGTGAGTGCAAATCATGATGGACGGTGCCGATCATCGTTTCGGGTAGCCTATTGGGCTAGCTCACGATAAGAATCTGAGTTCATCATCTCATTTTACTGACAGGTGTATAAGCTTTCCATCGGAGCGGCCTGCAAGCTATCGTGGCCTTCGGACCGCCTGATAATACAAGTGCTTGACGACTCGACTGATCTGACGGTTAAGGTAGACTTGCTTTTAAGTTTCCCTGCTCTCTATGCGTGCATCCTTTAAATTCCTTAAATAAATGAATGGGCATATACATGATTTTATTGCTCGCAAGATATGTCTCTTGTAAATAGGAAGCGCGTTGGGACGTATCTTATGTACTGTGGATCTGGTGAAACATGCCACCTCAAAGAGCCCTAATAGTGTCTTTTCACAGTTGTTGCTTTAACGGTTATATTTTGGGTTACTTGCATATTTACCCCTTAAATCATGGGTATTTCTAAAAATACCCCCAAATTTTATTATTCTCAAAACTATTGCTCAAATCATCGACTTTGGAGGAAAATGCCCTTAAAATCAACAAATCATCCGACTTGGTGATAAAAAATTGACTATTTTGTTGATAATTTTCAAGCTTATCAAATAATTATAAAAATTAGCTTATTAAAGTTGATGATTAATTGCTTTGAGGGTAATTTTTTTAAAAATTGATGATTTATGGGGTGATTCTGCAAATACTTAGATTTGAAGGGCATTTTTGCAAATACCCATGATTTAAGGGGTATATATGCAAATCACCCCTATATTTTTTTTGGGCTTGTCAGTTGGTAGGCCCAATTGGTTTTTAGGTGTTGCTTTGTGGTTGGGCATTCAACGCTTATTTGGCATTATTTACCATAAATGATTTACTCGATTAAAAGAAGTCAATTTGCGACTTTTCTTATTACCGAGTAGAATAATTCTAAGGGGCTGTTTGTCAGCGAGAATTTGCTACCTTGCATTGGATTCACAAGTTTAAAATCTTACATTTTTATCAAATACTATGATTACTTGGAAATTTTCATCCCAAGGAAGCGTGTACAGAATCTGTCTGTAATCACATTTTTTATTATGTAAACTGACTTTTATCACTTGTTTATATCAAACTGTGGTTTTAGGAAACCGATTCTTTAATAGGAAACCGGGTTCTTCTGACTTATGTCAAACCTAGAAACAAATTAGGAATATTTAGTTAGATCATTTCAGATTATTCTGGCAGCTCATTGTGTTGATTTTGATTTTATATTCAATTCATAGCCCAAGTTGCATCTGCCTTGTATTGGTTTTAGTGGTAAACTATACATTAATTTTATTGGTTTAGGCTTTGAAGACTCAGTGATCCATTAAGGTTAGACGTGCCATGTTGGCAACAGTTTGTGCTAGAGGTGCAAGTTGGATGGGGTTGCACATGATATATTGATCAACTAATTAATAAGTTTTGAAGACCAAATTAGGATTCATTATGGGTTTCTTGAGAAAATTAAAATTCCACCTAAACTCGGATTGTGTATGAATAGTGACTCATCAAAACTCAAAATACAACTGTAACTCATGTGACTTGTGAGTTAGGTATTAGTTAATTGTATTTTGCGAATTAAGATGTTCACTTTCTTTATCATACTTGCTACTTAGGATATGTTTCATTACATGCAACAATTTGGGAAAATGTTATAAAGTAAAGCTTCCCACTTGATAAGAGGGAGCTAGTTCAGTTACATGTTCAAAAAATGCAAGAAAGGCATGATGCTGCTATGCTTTTAACATATCTGATTGTTCCTTTTTTGTTTTTCTTTAATTTATAGGGTTTGGTAGAAGTTGAATGCAAGAAACGGGCAAGTGAAGGCATGAATATATTCTATGAGGTTAGAAACAACAGGAAGGGATACAAAGCAGGTGCCTTGAAAGAAGGCATGCGGTATAGCTACGTTCAACAATGTGAATTTGTTGCTATATTTGACGCTGATTTCCAACCAGCATCTGACTTTCTTATGAGAACTATCCCTTTCCTTGTGCATAACCCAAAGGTCTCTCTTGTTCAAGCACGTTGGGAATTCGGTATGTTCTTGTTTTGTTTGCTATGTCAATTAATTTTGTTAGTGACTTATAAGTATGGTAGTTTCTTATTATTTTTTCCTTTCCCTTCTTAGATCGTTCATACTTAAGAGTGTGCGCACGAAGAATGAAATTTTGATATGTAAATAGTAGAGTAATGCATTTGCACAGAGGAAATTTCAGTTTCAGAAAAATGTAGGGATGAACTGAGCGAGATTGTACCTCCTATGTGCACAAATTCATGTCCAAAGCCCATTTCATTTTTTATAAGAAGTGAGGCTTCTCTCTCTTGGTTTGGAAAATGTTCATGTTATTGGTAGCATACGTCGTCATTAATTTCAGCTACCAGTTAAAGCCATCCACTTGATCAACTCCAGAAGTTCCATTGGGTATACAGTTTTTCATAATTAGCTTCAACAAAGCAACTGTACCGTAACTCACACAAAAATTGACTTTCAGGACTCTGTAAACAGGGTTTCTTTTATTGTGTACCCCATGGTTATGGTATTAAAGAGTGACTCAGCTGTTCTTGATTTTGAAACTTGAACAATTACTTGTATCTCAGTGTATTTTGGTTTCAGTACATATGGAAAGTTTCTTTAATTGGATATTTTTAGGATACCAAAAGGAATAATTTAGCCTCCTGTAATTGGTCTTCAATGTTCTTTATTGATATTCTGTTCCTGTTTTTCACTGTATGATGCTTTCTCCTTGGTAAATAAGACCATTGCTAGACTTCTCTCCTCATCAAGCGTATACTCGCTTTTCCAGCTAAAAGTTTGCTTGGGCCCATGTTGGTCACTCTTAACTACGCATGCCTGCATCAGAAAGTTGAATTTTGGCGGAATTCACACACTTTTTCAAGCATATGTATGTTGATGAATTTGTTGACTACATTCCATGGCAATTCATTAGTCTGAAATTTATTTTTTTTAAGGACTAAGTTTGCATAGAAACTTCTATTCATTCTGATATATTATTCTTCAAATGACAGGAAGCTGACGTGGCATTTCCCGGGCGATTTTGCAGTGAACTCCAGTGAGTGCCTGATGACAAGGATACAGAAGATGACCCTTGATTACCACTTCAAAGTTGAGCAGGAAGCAGGTTCATGGACACATGCCTTCTTCGGATTTAATGGTAAGTCATGATGACCCCTCGGTGACCTATTTGCTTAAGTAGGAAGCATTTAGTGGTTCAATAAAAACGACAGCAGCCTTAGTCATTGTCTCTTTTATTTTGTAGGATTTTGCATTAGATTCTTTTCTTTATGATATTTACTTCTCTTGATATGAAAAACAAACATGTTGAAATTGTCTCATTTTTACAGGAACTGCTGGCGTCTGGAGAATATCAGCTCTTGATGAAGCTGGAGGTTGGAACGACAGGACCACTGTAGAGGACATGGACTTAGCTGTTCGGGCAGGGCTCCATGGATGGAAGTTTGTGTATCTTGGTGATCTTAAGGTAATAGACCCATGCTAACTGATTATTTCTTGTTTTCAACTCTTACTGAACCAACAGTTCATATGACCCTCAGGTTATAGATGCTAAACAAACTGGTTTTTCGGGTTAAATACATTTCAATTTTAAAGAAAAAGTCTACAACCCTTGTGAAAAAAAAAGTTGCAAGTTAATATATCAGAAGTTATACCTGCTTATTTTGTTTTTTCAAGAATATAAATGGACGCGAAGTTACTGCCTTCAAGTATGGCCAAGGATCTCTTGTGTATATTAAGTGATCAAAAGTAGGGAAACCAGAATAACAATTTGAATCCCTTATCTTGCACCCATAGGCCACTATCCTTGCAACAGATAATGCATAACCTCTTGTGTATATTAAGTGGTCAAAGTAGGGAAACCAGAACAACAATTTGAATCCCTTCTTTTGCACCCATGGGCCATTATTCTTGCAATAGATAATGTATATATTGCCTATATCTGCTTGAACAGTAATCAGAATGCTGGGCATTAAAAAAACAAAATGTGCAAAAATTGAGTGTCGCAGAAATGAGAACGTTGGGATGGTCTTGTGGGTATGACACTAAAAGATAGGAGAAGAAATGAGTGCAACAATAGTAAATTAAAAGTTGCTTCTATTGAAGATAAAATGAGAGAGAATCGATTAAGGTGGTTTGGTCATGTATAACGGAGACCTCTTAGTGCACCTGTTAGGAAAGTGATAATATTATATTTAATAGAGCAAAGAGATTTAAAGGTAGACGTAAAAGAAACTGGTTAGAAGCAATTAAGCAGGATACAATCATAGTGAACTTAACAGAGGAGATGGCCCATGATAGAACAGAATGGAAGAATAGGGTTCATGTAGCTGACCACAAACATTTGTGATAAATGCTTTGTTGTTATTGTTGTTATTGTTGTCATTATCCTTGCGATATAGAATGTATGTTTTCTCTATATTTACTTGAATACTAATCATCATTTATTTCTCTAAGGGATAACATGTTACTAAATCTTTTATCATGGTATTAATGTACATGTTACAATCATTTCCAGGTGAAAAGTGAGCTGCCAAGTGATTTCAAGGCATACAGGAATCAACAACATCGCTGGACCTGTGGGGCTGCAAACTTGTTTAGAAAAACGGCAAAGGAGATTATGACTACGAAGGTTAGCCTTAAGTGTGGAAAGCAAATTAAAACGCACGTGAACGTTGATTAGTTCTGGTGCGTAACGCTAATATCCATTTATCATGGAGCAGGAAGTATCTCTATGGAAGAAGCTTTATGTGCTGTACAGCTTCTTTTTCGTGCGGAAGATCATATCTCATATTGTCACCTTTTCGCTCTACTGTGTCCTAATTCCAGCATCCGTCATTGTTCCAGAAGTTAGCATTCCTGTATGGGGAGTCGTTCATATTCCTACAACTATTACGCTCCTGAATGCAATCAGAAACCCTAGGTTTGGTATTCTCTATTTACAGATTCCTGTATGGGGAGTTGTTCACATTCCTACAGAGTTGCTTTGAACTTTTAATATCTGTTTCACCCAATGTCTGACGTAATCAATTTTGTACGTCACAGCTCTATACATCTAATTCCGTTTTGGATTCTGTTTGAGAATGTGATGGCCATGCACCGAATTAGAGCAACCCTGATCGGGCTAACAGGAGCAGGGAGCGTAAATGAGTGGGTGGTGACAGAGAAGCTTGGAGGTGTTCCAAAAGCTACCCTCACAACTCCTTTACTGCAAAAATCTAAACCACTCACGTACAGGGACAGGTAGCTGGTCTCTGCAAGTAGGAGAGGTTTCTTAATATGCAATCGAGTGGGCTTTTACTAATATTTTTGACATATTTTCCTCGCAGGATTAATCTGCCGGAACTTGGATTTGCATTCTTTCTCTTCTTCTGTGCTTGCTATGATGTTACATTTGGGAGCAATTACTACCACATATACATATTCTTCCAATCTTTTGCATTTTTTGTTGTGGGCTTGGGTTACGTTGGCACCTTCATCTCCAGTTCCTAGCGATGCTTGGTAGTTTTTGCATCTTCATCTCTAGGACGGCATACAATTGTTTTGCTTAGCGTGAAATATTTTGTGGTACATACGAGGAGAAAAGAATTTATTCAGATAGCAGTACGTGCTCGTTTTATAATACTACCGGGAGATTCACTAGCTTCCCCAAAGTAGCATAGCTTCCGGAAAGTTGAAAAGGGGCCAGGTTTTTGGAGCCCTCCTCTCTGTCGAGAGGATCTAAGAACCATTCTTTTGCTGTTTTGAAAGCGAGACTACTTTGGGGAGCAGGGGGTGCATAAATTGGCCTTTTTTTTTTTTTTTTTGGTTAATTCTTATTTAAACATACTGGTTTTATGTGATTTATATTAGCTTCCTACATCTTGAGTCATGATCATGGTCTTTTACATGCAGCATCTGATGGGAAAGGTTTGCGTTCGTCTGGTAACAGCTCTGTTTACAGTCAATTCTTACTACCCCTAGCGAGATCCCAACTTCTTATGAAATACAAAGCAAGATGTCAATGAATCTTATATGGAACTAACATTTTAGTTTTTCTGAGGGGTGTCCCCCTCTTTCTTTTTATTTGAATGCTAGCCTAGTTACCAACTTTACCGCACCTCGAATAATATATTTCGAAAGACAGTATGGGCCTAAAATGTCATTATTCTCAGCTGGGGGCCTTTGGACAGCGACCTTGGAAAGCCACAAAACCCAAAAACGTTTGTTCTCCTTTTATAAACAGATTCGATATGTTGGCATACTGGGCAGTGAAGAGTAGATGAAGAAGTATAATTGTTTTGAATTTTGGAGGAAAAAATTATACTCCTATCTTAGCCCCCTTATTATGTCATTCCTTTAATAAAGTGTGGTAATGTTTAGAGCATTTTCAAAAAAAAATTGTTCTATCCAAAGTTATATACATTATATGAAAAAGGATTATTTCGATATTAGCCCCCTAAATCTTTGAAATTGATCTCATGCCCCCAAATACTATTAATATGTTTTAAAAAAAAAAGCTCCCCTAGTTAAAACCTAGTTAAAATGCGGTGAACATTTTGTTTACTTTAATTTTTTTTCAATGATTTGCCAGTTATACCCTCTAACACAACCCAACCACATTAACCACTTTAATTTATACCCATTAAGTTCTCCAAATATGTTTAATAAAATCCTAACTCAAAACACATTTTTCACTTCATCTCCAACGTCTTCCCCAGCGGGAACTATCTGTTATAAATTTGGGATCAGGGTTAAAGAGAGTTGTTGGGAAAGACGTTGTCTACAATGAAGTAGAAAATGGTTTGGGTTAGGGATTTATTAAACGGATTGGGGGAGCTTAACGGGTATAAGTTAAAATGGTTAATGGGTTTGAGTTTGCTTAAGAGGGGTATAGCTAGCAAATCATCGAATATTCCCCTCATTTCAATCAAATTTTAACTAGAGGAGGGCTTATTTCAACATACTAACAGGATTTGGAGGCTTGAGATTGATATCAATGATTGGGTGGGTGGGGGGGGGTGCTAATATAGAAATATTGAAGATTTAGAGGAGCTTGAGCGCAATTTCAAAGATTTAGATGGCTAATATCAAAATATTGAAGATATTGGGGGCTATATATAAAATATTGAAGTGAAAGTCATAATTTGGAATGGTAATTTTGTAAATAAAAAAGAAGAGTCAAAGCGTCCAGGCAAGTACACGGTCAAGAAAAAAATATATGCAAATTCCAGAGTAACCTCGTTCGGGGTTTCCCTTTCAAAGGAGGGAGATATTTTTCGCAAAGCTGGGTTCGGGGGAATTATTGACATTATTAGGATCAGGATTAGGATGGAGGATGGAACGAAGCTTCCAGATCTTTCCACACTCTTCTCAACTCACCGCTCTGCGATTATTTGTTATTAATCCCCCCAGCCCAGAGCGAACCCTCGCTCCGCCTTCAATCAGATCCCTCCCTTCTCCTCAATTTCTCAATCTTCCCCCCGTCTCCCTGCCCACTCATGGCGAGCGAGTCCGGCGAGAGCCGGAACCCCAACTCGATCCTCGACCAACTGCTGCCAGAAGGTAGCGTCGTCTCCTCCTCCACGATCGTTGTGGGTCTGATGGGGCCCTCGCCTGACGGGGCGCCGGATCGGGTGGTGTTTCTGAACCCGGTGACGCAGGGGATGGTCGTGCTGCGCGGGGACGCGGGCGAGATATCGGAGATCCTTGGCGTCGGAGGCGGTGGAGGGGCGGCGCCGGCGTCGAAGGCGTCGATAGAAGCGATGAGGTCGGTGGGGTTGGGGGAGCTGGAAGGATCAACGACAGCAGAGGAGTGCTCGGTGTGCCTGGATGGTCTGAAGGAGGCGGCGGCGGAGGAGGAGGGGACAGTGAAGGAGATGCCGTGCGGGCACCGTTTTCACGGGGGCTGCATCGAGAAGTGGCTGAAGATGCACGGATCTTGCCCCTTGTGCAGGTTTAAGATGCCGATTGAGGAGGAGGAGGACAAGGGCCTGAAGAACGATGGAGGAGATGAAAGGCTGGAAGAAGAGAGGAGGGCGAGGGGGAGATTTTTGTTGGGGCTGGTGCTTTCTGTTAGGGACGCGATGCGAGCGCGGCAGCAGGATGCTGCTGGCGGCGACGAGGAGGTGGAGGAGGATTGAACGTGTTAATGCATATATTCTTTTTATTCTTTCCTTTGCTCTGGTTTTCTAGCTCTAGTGTGTATGTAGAATGGGGAAATTACGCGTGAGTACCAATAGTACCGTCATATTTGTCCGTGCAACATAGGCTCTATCGACGCTGTTTTTGCTCGAAAATTGGTTGGCGAGCAATTTCTGTACCATCTGTGCTGCCGCTTTGAATATGCAATTAAGTCTCCAAAGAAACAAAGCACATCAAACCTGCTAATTAGGTCTGACCTATATATACGAATCTAGTAATTAATTTAGGCGTCTAGAGCCTATACAAATGCGAGTAACCCCTTACTTCCCTAATCTGCGTTTTTAGATTTTTGATGCGGCGAGGAGGATGTCGAATATCAATCACTAGTTACAGGCAACATTTTTGCCATTTTGAGATTACCCCATATTTATCTATGCAACATTTTTGCTAATTAGGTCTACCCTCTTGAAATTGCAAACTCTTTTCCCCCACACGCTGGTCAATAATCAGAAGACGAATGGGATTAAAAAAATCAAAAATCAAAAATCTCTTTATAATGTTCTTGGCTAGCGATTGTGGATATGATGATAATTTAGCTAAAACTGCTAATTGATTTCATCCCTTTAGATTTTAAAAGTTTCTTATTATGCAAAAGCATCACAACTAAACAGACTGGCTGCAGCCTTGCTCGTCGTGATCTTACCACGGACAACTATAGAAAAAGAGAAAAAATAAGCAAACCGACGAGCTCGAAATTTCTTGTTAGCCTCCTTATCATTTGTATCGAATCCCAATTATGAAATTCCACGCAAACCGTCATGCCCGACTCTCCGGCACCTCTATGCACAATATGCATTCCATATACCTTACCTTATAATAATAATAATAATAATAATAACAACACCAACAACAACAGCATCGATAATAATAATAATAATAATAAGGCCAACTTTGGGAATGTCTGCTGAAGGCCACCATTCGTTACATTCCATTCCAATAACAACAGCAAACAAGAAGAGGAAGACAGAAGCCACTAGCCTCAAAAGATTCTCTCTCTCAGTGTCATGAGCCATGCCTTTCGGAGAGCAAGAGGGAATTGTTCCCTCTAAGGCCAACAAAGTCTTTTTAATTAATTAATTACTTTACTACTACTACTACTACTACTACTACTACTATTATTATTATTATTATTATTATTATTATTATTATTATTCCCCAGCCCCTGAATCTCTAGGCCTTTCCTTCTACGCACCTCACTATCTGTTGAGATCAATCCCTTCCGGCCCGAAAACAGCAGCGTGCTCCCTTTGATGCCCTCTTCTCCTTCTCTCAAGTGTTTCCTCAGAAACACCGCCTCCATAGCACGGTGGGTTGCTCTCATTTGATTCATCAGGACTCCAGCTGTTTGAACATTCACTAGTCTCAGGGTTACTCTGCTTCCCATCATTGTTCAACTCCTCCTCTCTCTCCGAACAAGTTAAGCAACTCTCTGTGGAGTAATCGGCATTCAGAAATTGACGAGGAACCGAGAATAACGAGCTCGGGCATTCAGCCTCGGTGTCTGCGGCTTCCAGTTGTACAGGAGAGCTGAAGGTATAGGCGGCCAGTGTTTCTTGGGCTTTCTTCAGCACTGACTGCAGGTACTTCCCTTGAGCTTCTATCCTCAGCTGCAAGTGCTTCTGCACCTGCGGGCCAGAGTACGCATACGTGCAGATGATATAGTAGGATGAATAGATGGACTCCAAACTTCTTAATCTTAGAATAAAATTGAAAAATAGAAAAAGTACTTGCATTCCGAATATTTCACCTCAATTTGTTCTAGTAATCTCCTCTGGACCTCCATCTGGAGATTTAACATGGCGGTGGAACTGCAAATTCAACAAGTTAGCGACCAAATGATGAGCATTCACCAATTGATGGAAAGATAATATCGTACTCGTGGAACTGTGGTTGGGTTTTACTCTCGTCCACGTGCTGAATAATTACATCCTCCTTTGGCCTGTAATCTGCAGCCGTGATGCCTGTACACCACCAGTTGTTATTTAGAGTCCAAGCGATAAGCCCTGCTCAGTGACGCGTGAATGTAGAAATAAAAAATCGTTGTCAATGAGACGTCGGGTCGGGCAGACAAACCTTCAATTTTGCTGCCGGCCTTCCTATCTCTGCTCTTCGCCAGTCTGTATTTCTGCCGGTAAAGAGAGTAAGATGGTTCTCTTTAGGTATATAGTTCGAAGGTACTCAGGAGGCTGTTTAAACACGGACATATTCTTACCTGCAAATGGCTCTTCAAATGGTAAAGCGTTATCCCAGGAATCCCCATAATCCGCATGACTGACTTCGGAGTAGCCTCTGCAATTTAAGAGAGGGAAGAGGAAAAAGGAAGAAACATAGAAGAAGATGAAAGAAGCTGGAAATAGAAATAAAGTCTAAGGAAGTGCAATGTGACACTTCAATGAATTTATCGGGTTAAATAGAGGGAACTCACTTTCGGGTCCTCCTAGCTTGGAAACTGCCTCGACAAAATGTTGGTGAAGCTGCCGGGTCCATTTCAGACGAGGCTTAGCATCGGTAGCTGACAGAGCCAGTCCGCGGTCATCGATTTCGTTAGACATTTCCTGCAACCTACCCAACGAAGATTTCAAGACAAAAAAAAACCTTGAATATCGGAGTGTCAAACTTGAGACAGATATCAGAATAGCATTCTTACCCCCACCTCCTTGCTTCAACTAATGGATGTGGTTACCTCTGCTGCTTATTGGGTTCCGGCCTCCCCCTTAATTATACGAACATACACGAGTGGGTTGTGATGAAGAATATATGCATGAGCTGTGATCTATCTCTTTTTCACTTTCTCCATGTCATTTTCCCCTAAATTGTTAATTTGTTCACTCCTTTGACTAGAAAAGGAAGAGAATCTTTGATGCAGGTAAAGAGAGAAAAGCAAAACACTTCAAATTTGGTTCTCAAAAGGAGAGAAAAGAAACAAGTTAAGGGAGGTGTGGGTATCGTTTTCTTGCTGATCTACCTCACCTCTCGGCTCTTTGCTGGATTCTCTCCTTCATTAGACAGCCCCACCATTTTGAATAATAATGAAAGTTGCTACTTTCTCCTACAGCACCTAGCTTTAGATGGAAGATATAATTGACCGCTCCTTTTCTTCTCTAAATAAATGTCAAAAGGGAAGTTTCACACTTCACAACCCACCAATATTCTTTTAATAGAGGTGGAAGATTGTCCTTGGATTTTTTGGGTGATTGGGGAATCAAAGAATCTAATCCGAGATATCCGAAGAGAAAAAAGATTGCAACTTAGCTTGGTCATTAGCGCATGGATAACAACAAATCTCATTCCTCAAGTGTATTTCAACGACAGTAATCATAACAAGATTACAAAAGAAGGAAGATGACATCCTGAATGGAATCGGCTGTCCTTTTAAGACAAGCCTGCTTCTGAAAGCAAAGTGGAACGCAGGGAGAAGCAACACCCACACACTGTTTCGAGATTGTCACTCTTTAAGTCTGCTGCAGTAATAACTATGAAGGACTTTAATGAGTTGTAGGGAAGAAATGTTTATAAACTGTTGAAAGCATCATTTTTTTATTGACGACGGAATCCCTCTCATATCTTCCTGTCTGAAAAACCAAGGACCCGGACAGTTCCTGATAAATTCTCTGAAGGAAACAGTTTCAGCATTTGCATCTGTCCACTTTGTTTTCAGTATCTTTTCCTTAGTGAAATACTTTTTGTGTACGTGGAATTTACCCAATAACAGAGACTCTTTCCCCTGCATATCAGAAACTTAAAGAAATAGAGGGTGCAAGCACCTGAGATTCATGAACAGCAGTACACTAGGGATACAAGAGTTAAGCACCCTCATCCGGTGTACCGTTAAACTTTAGAAATTGTGTATTCAGCTAATTTCAAGGCATTTCATCGTTAGTTATTTCCTAAAGTTCCTTGAAAATGCAACATCATATCGTTCAGTTGAACCTGATCTAATACTTGGTCATTCTTTCATCCCAAAAATGCTCTCATCTCTGGGCACTACAAAGTGACAGAGCAAGTATAAGAAAAGCGTGCATGACAAACTCCTGTCAACTGCCGTATTATGAAATTCTGGTATTGCATCCTGCCTCTTATACTCACAAAACTCGACAAGTTTCAAAAGCACTAGGTTCGTTGAACTGAATGAGAAATTCACATCCTTACCCACGCTTGTCTTGATGGCACCATCATATTAATATTATTACTCCTCCTACCCCACCCCACAAAACAAAAAACAAAACAAAACAAAACAAAAAAAAAAAAAAACCATCGACTTTGTGAAAATATCCCTAATATCAACAAACTATCAAACTTGGTGCTAAAAAAGTTGACTATTTTGTTGATAATTTTTACATAGGGATTACAAGTTAGCTTATTAAAGTTGATGGTTAATTATTTTGAGGGTAATTTTTTTTCCAAAATTGATGATTTGAGGGGCAGTTTTGCAAACACTGGGATGTGGAGGTTATTTTTGCAAATACCCACGATTTAGGGGGTATACGTGCAAACAACCCTCATAGGAAACTAAAGTACCTACTGTACCTTTTCTTAATAAGCAGCAGATGTACTTGCTAAACTTTATTGCTTTAAAATATTCCAAAACAAGTAAAGCAGATTCCCGGATGATGCTCAGTCCCCAGCTCCATTAGGCAGTAGGTGAGCGAATCATAAGTCATTTAGCAAAGGTGCTCATCAATAATTCCTAAAGAGCTCATCAAAAGTTAGTCCCAAAAATTCAAAAAGCATTGTCAAGGGGGGTGAGAATATGGCCCAAAGGAATCAGGAAAAGGACTAGGAAGATACCCCACTTTAAAAAAGCAAAAATTGTTACGTGTATCCTTGCTATCTCTCAGGCTAACTACCATTATTATGAGGGAATCATATTGCATTAGTCCCAAGGTCATGCAATGATCATTAATAATTTTGACCATATCGAAAGGAATCTTCTCTGCAGTCTGCAGAAGAATATATAGGAACTGTAGCTAATTAGATGTTTGTACCAAATACGGCAAAATTGGGAAAGATAAGCTAATCACAGCTTCAACTGTCAGCTTATTCATGAACCTGAACCAGTCAGGTCCTCAAATGCTACTGGGCGGTTGGACTGCCTATTCTTGCATGGTTTTATTATTAAATTTACATTGTCTAATAAATCCAGCATTATATTCCAGATGAGTCTATAAAACAGAAAGCATGAAAGTTTACATGTCGTGTTGGTTTGTTATAGCTTGTTACTCAAGGGGGAAAAAAAAATACAACTAGTCCAAAATGATGCCAATGTATTTTTCGATTAATCAAGCAACATCAAATTAAAATACTAGTACTATAGACGTTGTGATCAAACATTTCATAATAGTTGGCTAAGTTCAGGTCTGATAACATGACCGTTGGTTTCAACATGTAGTGGATAATAATTTCACAATTATACACATAAATAATATTTTTTTTACTTGATAAGTACAGTGATATATCACATTGATAATCAATACAAACGATAAAGACAAATGAAATATGGTATAAGACAAAATAACATCTCTCTCATTGGTAGTGAGGAGAATAAAAGGTAAAGAGAGAACACAGAGTGCAACTAATGTAACCATTTGCCAGCGTTCTCTTTCTTTTCTGTTTTTATCTCTAGATAGTTTTTCCATGACAATCAATATTTCTTCCTACTAGTATGCAATACGTGCGTTGCACGTGATGCATGTTATAATTATTCATGCATACATGATTGTTTTATGTTCTAAATTGACTATGAAAGAATTTATATGCAGATAACATGGAAAAAGAAAAAAAACCATAGAAAAAACAAAATTATAATAATTTTAAAGGTTTGGCATACGATTTATATGCATAATAATTCTAGATAATAATTTAGTTCAAAATATTTCAATTTTAAAGGTTTGGCATATGATTTAGCATTAATGCGGAAATTATATACTTATGCAAAAAGTTAAAAGAGATGTAAGATACCTTCTTTCTTTCAGACTTTGCTTCTTATGATGAAAGATAGTATCAATCTATTTTTTTCACAACTGTTCTCATTGTCACATGAATATTTTTATTTGGTATATAGTATGAAATTCTCATCTATTATAGGTTGTTCTCCATATCTACTCGAAACTAGAACTCTCTAAGAGATTGGTCAATGTAAGCATATTCATATGAATATTAAGAGAAAAATTTTCATTTTTCCCCAAAGATGTGATTTCATGAGACTATTGCATTGATTACATATGTTCTTTCGCATAGATAGTTACAAATAAGACTTGGCAGAAATCTCTTCTAATGAACTTCCTTTCCACTGAAAAGTTTTTTATCACCTAAGATTTCTCTTAATATTCTTTTGATGGTTTGAATTGTAAATCTTTTGTCATCTGTGCTTTATCCCATAAGATTCATATGAACCTTGAGATTCCATCAAGTTAATAAATAATTATAATAAACTTTAGGTTGGGATATTTTTTTAATATTTCTTTAAAAAATTTAGCTGGGTATATTTGAATTTATATAACCATATAATATTAGGGGGTTTCTCATATCAATATATTGAATCTATCGTATTTAGAAATTAGTCCCTCTAATTACTAAAATTACTATTAGATCCCTGATTCTTAACTTATTTTGAAAATAGATGCTTAGATAATTTAAATTACTATCAGGTCCTCAAATTCTTAAGTTATTTT
>JBAKGM010000139.1:198874-216534 GCA_037177215.1 Asparagus racemosus | reverse complement strand
CGTCTTCATCCATTGTTGTATCACGTGAAAGAAGTGTTGGAGTGTCCATACAATCTATCAAATTACAACATATAAGACGTTTAAGAACAAAATCATCGTCAACTTGATCCTTCAATTTGACTACACAACTTCATTATCCAAACTCAAGAACTAAAATCAACCTTAATAAATAATAGCTCAAAGGCCGTCCAAATTCAAGATATAAGTTCGACTCTCAATTGAAATAAATTTACACTAGTTCAAACTAAATTTCACATTCATATCAAATTAAACAATTAATTCATGCCAAAATCTAAACTGAGATATAATTCCCAATCTAAACTGAGATATAATTCCCACTATTATACATTTTCTCATAAAGACATTTACATAATTCATATCCCAATATCAACAAGAATTATAAGAAAAATTTCCCCATCTGAACTTACGGCGGAGCTTGAGCGAATGTCGAGATGGTGGCGTCGAGGGCTCGAGCTTTGGGGAGGAGTGGCGGTCGGCGGCAATAGGAATATCTCAGTAAAACTGACTGTTGAGGGGGAGCAGCAATAGGCGTCGTCGGCGACGGCGGGATGAGCCGTAGGGGGGGCTTTGGTGAAGGGGTGGCCGATGGTGAAGGGAAGCGGCGAAGGGCGGCGGCGGCGGCGGCGACGGGCGGCGGGATGAGCAGTAGGTGCGGGGGCTTTGGCGAAGGGGGGCCGACGGCGACCGGCGGCGGCGGGGCTTAAGGGCGTGGGTATTTGGCGAAGGGGGGCCGCCGGAGAAGAAATGACAAACGTGGGACTTTTGGCGAAGGGAAACCGACGGCGACCGGCGGCGGCGACGGTTGAGAGGGGTTCGACTTTGGTGAAGTTTTAGGCGCAGTTGAAGGCGGCAGTGGAAGGGGGGAAATGGAGGAAACCTAAATGGAGCAAATGAGGGTACATCATTTTGAATGGACGGCCCAGATCAATCTGAGTTGTCACATTTCGACGGCCCAGATTGCGCATCCTTAGGAAGCATCTAAGGAGCCACCTTAGATACATATTACCCATATATATATATATATATATATATATCATCATGAACAAATCTACTAACGTGAAGATGGTCCTTTAATAGCGCTTTTATCCTGATAGTAGTAAAGAGAGCTATTCTCCAAGATATGGGCTATGTCATTACTAAAATTTAATAGGGATCCTAGAACTAAACGACAGGTGGAGTTTATATTTAAACTAAAAAATTCATAACATGACAAAAGGTGTTAAGTCAGCGCGAAATCATATTTAAAAATCCAAAATATCTTCATTGATATTGTTGATGAATAATTTACTTCAAAACAATTTTTAAGTACTAAAATATGCTTATAGTTTAATTATTTTTTAGCACTTAGGGGGTAGCTCTATGTATTAGTTGAACTTATGATTAGTGTGAGTACATCATGTGTTTGCCAACTGTTCGTTGGGTCTATGGTGAGATTCCACAGCTCTTGTTTCTGTGTGCACACAATATAGGGCCAATTAATTTAAAAATGTGCATTAGCCTTAGGCATGTGCAATACAGTTAGGTAAGGGAAGTGGTGGGTCCTAGATGAGATGTGGGGACATGTAGCTGTGCGTACGGTGGCTGGCATTACATTATTTAAAAATGATATAGGGTGCTTCTAAGAGTGGGCAGCGGATCGTGCTGTCTCGCCCCGTGAGTTTCTCGATGTAGGCGATGGGCCACGCTGGCTTGTCTCACCAGCTGGCCCATGCGGGCTCAATGGCGAGGCAAGCCAGCTCACGACTCACAGCAAGTTCAGTAAATCGTGTTTTGTCATTTATTTTCAGATTTAGAGTTCAGCCCAGTCTGTCCGCAGGGCCAAAAACATGCGAGACAAGCCATGCATGCGTCAACCTACCTGACCTACTTAATTATTTTTATATTTTTTAATATTCAATTATTTTTAATAAGTTTTTTCAATACTGTTTAACACTTAAGAATTATATGTAAATAGCAAACTAAAATTGATATGAAAAAAAATTTATTAAGTAAAATTGTATATTTGCATATAATTACAGAGCGAACCATCACAAACACAGAGATTTAATGTAGGTCGGAGTAAGTTTTACATCAATGAGTAACATAATATTGTTCTACTAGTAAAAAAATACAAGAATAAAATAAATTACAATAAGCTTTAAAGAAAAAAATATTACTACCAACCAAATGCGAGCCTATGGGCTTGGACAAGCTAGTTATCCCACTCACAAGCAGGCTCAGCCCACTTGCTAGGCCTTGTGGGCCGAGCAGGTTGCTGGCTCGCATTTGGCTTGGGCCGACCCAACACGCTCTTAAAGCTTGCTTCTATGGCGGGCCGAATCGGGCTCGTCCCGCGCCAAGCTGGGTGGAGCCGAGCTCAAGAGCGAGCCAAGCAAGTGGGCTCGTGGGCCGACCCGGCTCAGTGCCCACCCCTAGCCCCATGCAAGCCTGGTGGCGAGGCAAGCGAGCTCATGACTCGCAGCGAGTCGAGTGAGCCATCTTTTAACGCTTGTTCTTGGGTCTAGAGCCCAGACCAGTCAGCTTACGGGCCTGAAAACATGTGGAACGGGCTATGACACGTCGGCTCACTAGACCCACTTAATTTTTTTGTTTGTATTTTATAATTTAAATTATTTTTAATAGGCGTTTTAGTATTGTTTTATACTTAAAAATTTTATATAAATTGCAAACTAACAATGAGTTGATTACAAAACTTGAAAAAAATAATTTTGTTAAGTAATATAATTACGGAGAGAAACATCACAGACACATTGATTTAATACGGTTCGGAGCAAGTTCTACTGTTGATGCTCGGATCACACAGTTATTAATCTATAGTGGGATTAGAGTTTAGGAGAGTATGGTCCGCTTTCTCTCCTAGATGCCTAGCGGCAGGGTGCGTCGGAAGGTGTTATGGTCTTGAACATTTCTTTATTAATAAACCCTCTAATCCAGAGGGGAATACCAACGTTTAGGGTAAGGGAGTAAGCTTAGGACACCCTGGTTCGAATCCCCTGGACGGCTCGAGAGATGAGGCTAGTCGTCCCCCAAGTCAACTATCCTTAGAGACGACGCGAATGCCGGTACTTGCCGTCCTCCATGACCCTTCGGCCGACCTACCCTTATGGGTCAACTCCGAAGACGAAACCAGTCGTCCCCCAAGTCGACTATCATTGGGGACGACGCGAATGGCGGTACTTGCCGTCCTCCATGACCCTTCGGCCGACCTACCCTTGTGGGTCGACCCGGGGGACGAAACTAGTCGTCCCTTAAGTCAGCTACCCTTGTGGACGACGAGAAAGGCAGTGTTAACCGGCCTCTCCAACGACACAACATTCTCCACTCTGCCGGCCCAAGCTCCCGCCCCCAGGTGACAGTTATACAGAGTTTGGACCCTACAGCACGTTGCCGTTGCATTAATTGGATCTCCAGTGCCTTGATCCCCCCGTCTCACACGATAATTAAGGTACCTCAGAGCTCTCTGGCTGCGCGCATAACTAATCTCCTCCACATTAATACTGAGGGAACAGCACAAACTCCTGCGCCAATCCTCATTCGACACCTGTCAAGGCTGTCCGGCTCAGCCTCCACTGTCGGCTCTAGTCTATCATTGAGTCAACATACGTAAGCATAGGGTTAACTCACGCTCCACTGCAGCACCAGTTGGAGTGACCAAAATGCCCTTCGACCCTCCATATAAATAGTGAGCTGTTCAATGAACAAGGTAAGCAAGCTTTAGCCCAGGAGCCCTCTCCATACATTATAATCCCATTTTCTCTCCATACATTATAATCCCATTTTCTCACTCTGTGATATTGACTTGATCGTCGGAGGGACCACCAGAGATCCCAACTCCACCCCTTTTTGCAGGTGTCCTTCCAGAGTGAGAGTACCTTCCGACGCACCTTGCCGCCAGGCATCTAGGAGAGAAAGCGGACCCCACTCTCCTAAACTCTAATCCACTCTAGATTAGTGACTGTGTGATCCGAGTATCAACAGTTTGGCACCCACTATAGGGTCTCCTTCTCTCTTCTAGCAACAATGTCTGGCGCCGATGATCTCACTAGGCTGGGTAACTTGCCAGTGGGCTACGTTACTCAAGCCCAGCTTCAAGAATCTGCAGCGAAGATCACACAGGCGATGCAATCGCAGTTCAAGGCCTTTGCCGATGAGCTCTTCAGCCATTTCCCTACTCCTACAGCACAACCAGCCACTTCGGCCACGCCTCCATCGTTGGCCAGCTGCCAGTCCACCACCAACGGGGCCTGTCCTTCTCCCTTGCTGCATGTGCCTCCGCCAGAGACCCCTCACATCATCAAGCCCCAGAGGAGCCACCGGGAATTCCCATCCCAGCCACTGCCAGTGCAGCCGACTCCCTGTGCAGGCCCTGTCTGTCGACTCTAAATCTGAGAGAGGATGGCTAAGAGTCGCAGCCCCAGCCATCCCCGTTCGAGTTCGACTGCTGGAGACTCCACATCACCGAGAGCGCAGGGACAACTCCTCTGGCCATGGAGCAGGCCAGCGACTGCAACCAGGCTTATACGCCCATAGCAGACGCCATTAAGGGGAACACCCCTTTCACCGACTCGATCATGAGGGTCCTGGTTAAGAAGTTCAAAATGCCGACCGTGGATAAATACGAGGGGGAGGGAGACCCGGCAGAGCATGCCTAGAATTACTTTGACACCATGAGCATGCTACAAGTGTCTGAAGCGACCATCTGTCACTGCTTCCTGGTCATATTGACGGGAGTGCCAAGCTGTGGTGGAACACACTAGAGAAGAAGTCCATCAGAAGTTTTGAGGAGCTCAGCCAGAAATTCATTCACCACTTTCTGTCCGACTCCAAGCCCAAGCTACCTCCCCATGTGCTTATACACACCAAGCAGGAGCCGGGAGAGGATCTTAGAACCTACTTCAGGAGGTTTCAGGCAAAGAGGTTAGAAGTGGAAGACCCAGGGAGTCGAGTTGCCATGGTGGCCTTAGTGGCTGGCCTGCGGTCTGGCGACCTATCCAAGGCTCTCGCTAGGAAGCCAGCCAGGAGTTATGTGCACTTGATGGCCAAAGCCCATGGCTACATGAACATGGAGGATGCCGAGGCTTACAAGGCCACGACAGCAGTGGCCGAGTCTAGTCGAGGTGTTGCCCCCACATCGTTGGCTGTCCCCCGCACCATGCCGACTCCTTCTGTGTCAACCCAACCAACTCCGTTGGTGACGCCAGCCATGACACTGGCTCCATCGCTGCCAATCGAGCTGGCCCACAGCCCCACTAAGCATGAAGAGCTGAGGGACATCTCGCGGAACCCTCTCGCAAGGAGCAACAACCATAATGGTCGATTTGGCAGGATAGGCGAGAGGAGGGCAATCACACCTCTACCCGTCTTCACAGTTGTCAGCACGTCTCTCTCTAGAGCTCTCGACAAAGTGCAAGGGGTGGGGCTTCTCACCGCGCCTCCCCTGCCGATGCGGTCGGGCCCTCATCAGGAGAGACACGCGGAGATTTTGTCACTACCATAAGGACCATGGCCATAACACCAGCGATTGTCGTGTCCTCTAGCGAGACATTGAAGACCTCATTCAGCGAGATTTCTTGCAAAACCTAGTTGCTCAGAAGGGCAAGAAGGACCCGCTGTAGGCATTGAAAATCGCTTATCAATACCTGAACGAGACTCGTGACGGTGGGTTGACAACCGACGACCCATCCAACGATGCAACCAAGAACCGCCGCCGACGTAACTGCACCGCAAAACGCATAAAGCAAGCCGACGAACGCATGAAGTAAATCGGCAAGGCGTACAAGTCAACGAAGCGATGTACCGTGGAATAAATCTAATGACGAAGCTTCAAATCAGCGAGATTCGACAAGGCGAGTCGACTGGACTCCAGCGTCGACGAGACGAAATTAATTCGACAGGTCAGATTTACAATTCTACCCCCTAGATTAAGCTTCGTCTTAATCTCATGGTCTAGCGCGTGACTTCGCTTCGTCGATTTCACCCGCTCCAGCGATCATCTCCTTTGTGAGTTGATTCCCGTTGGTATTTTATTTCCTTCATGAAATAAATACTTCAGATCCATAGATCTAGCATCTAGATCAGATTACCCGACGGTCCACGGACACAAAAAGTCCCCGGCACAAGCAAAGACACCCACGCAGGTGAGGATTCGATAAACGAATCCCACGTTTGTTCATTAAGGGTCAAAAGTTATAACTTCTTTTTTGATTTTTCATTGTAAGCCTTATAAAAAGGTGATTTTTATTTGAATTTTAGTTGTATGTGACTGAAGCTTGTAACGAGTTCAAATCAATGACAATCAAAATAAATTTCCCCGCGAACAAGCTGGCGACCACAGTGGGAGCCATCAGCCTTAGATCCGAGGTCGTAGTGTCACAGTTGCAGATCTTGATCCCGGTGGAAGAAGAGGTCTAGTTCGAATTCGACCAACAAAAGTTTGAGGAGTATCTCTCCTCCTCCTCCTCCAGATCCGCTTCTCCCTGTCGCTCCAAGAAGACCTCTGCTACAAGGAGAATCTGTTGGGCCTCAGATGCAGAGTCCCAGGATGATGAATCCAACCCCGCTGCTACCGGTAGTGGTAAAATTTCCTCGGCGCCCGTAGTCCAAGTTCCCCCGACACCTGAGATGACTGCCGATGGTGTACCCCCGCTCTCCAAGCGAGCACGACAAAGGCGACGGCAGAGCATGGCCCGCAGGTTTTCTAAGGCTATTGAATCCACGGATGGGATCCGCTACGATGCGGATCTAAGATCCAAATTGACGCAGAGACTCAAGTCTCAAATTGTGGCCGAGCCAGTGACGAATGAATGGGTCCGTGTCAAGCGGAATCGCTCTACCCTTCAGGAGCGTATCCGAAAGCGCCGCACACTCTTCGTGCAGGCCTGGGCTTTGGTGCAACAAGCCTGCAAACTAAAGTAGGAAGAGGCAGCCAAGAAGCCAGCAACGAGCTGCCAGGTCTAGAGACCCAAGTCCGTCGGCGCTCTAACCCCGACGAACACGGTATCCAAGGCTAAGTCTGCCAGCACTTCAAATCCTGCTACGGTGCCCAAACCAAGAGCTGAAGGCGCCTCAACACCAACTGCCCCGGCGTAGAAGTCAAAATCCACTGGCGCCTCAATCTAAGTTGCCTCAGCGCCGAGGTCGCCTCCAGCATCTACATCTAGATTTTTAGCGAAGCTAATTCCTGTTGTGGGTAACAAGCCAACCATCAAGGAACGCTTGGGTCTGTTGAGGAAATCACGGGTCACTCCTAATGTAGGAGGTCGCACCCACCTCAACGAAGGCAACAAGACTCCTGCAGCTCTACTAGCCGGACTGAGAATCAAAGTCTGAGAGTCCGCCGAGACTTCACGCCCACGCAGGTGAGCATCAAGGCGAGCAACTTTTAGCAGTTTCGATGAAGCAGTCCGTCCTCAAAAGGAGACATTTTCGTCTGACGACGACAGCGTTATACCCGAGAGGTTGTGCTAACACACGATGGGTTGCTCCGGTACTCTTGCCGATGAGCTGTACTATCGTGCTGGGGGTACCAAAAGATCCTGAAAGAGGAGCTCTCCCAATAAGCCTACACAGTGCCTCTATTCCAAATTGATCAAGGCGGTGCTATCGGAGTGTAGCTACAACAAGATAACTCCGGAAAGAGTTTTGGTCTTTGACAGACTTGGCGACGGATTGCCGAAGCCCAGCTCAAGACACTTCCGCAAGAGAAGATCAACGACTCAAAGGGATGAATTGCCCAGAGTCACAAACAATATGACGAGCAGAGGGATGTCAAATCGTAATTTCCCCGATCATCCGACCGGATAACTCAGTTACGCATCGGGATGATTCGGCATTCGAATTATGAGAAAATCGTAAAGAGACTGCCGTCAGATGACGAAGTGTCAGATGCTAGCTCTGCAATGGCTTCTGACAACACGGTTTCTAGTGAGGGACAACCCCGAGAAGCCCTAATGATTAGTGTCGAACAAATAGCTAAGATGCTCGAAGAGGCTATGGCCAAGCAGAAGGAGAACTTCAAGTTCGAAACGGAGATGGCCATGCAGCAGATATGAGAAATGCATGAACAGCAAATCCAAGCACTGACGAACCATCAAGGTGAAACCAGTCGTCGTAACAACGTCAATCAGGTTGATAGCGACAGTGACGGGGAAGAAGACCATGGCGCTAGACAACTCCCTAATGAACGAAACGCAGCGGGTAGCTAGGAACATGCAAGTGGCAATGCCGTCCTAAAAAATGAGAAAATTAAAGATCTCGAGAGTAAGATCAACACATTGATCTCTATTCAAGAAGTTAAGAAGATGGGGATACCGTGCCCATACCCCTGGGAGTGAGAGTCGATCCCATATCTGTCAAAGTTTAGCTTGATCAATTTCACGCCGTTCGACAGAAATGGGTCCCCCGCCCAACACCTTATTTATTTCAAGTCTCACTTGAGAGTAATATCTGAAAACAAGCCCTTGATGGTTCGATCATTCGTCGGCACCCTTCGTGGAGCTACCTTTGATTAGTAGCACCGTCTCAAACCGGGCAGCGTTACCAGCTGGGATGACATAGAGTCCATGTTTCTCTCAAACTTATTTGACGACGATACCGATATTTGTATCAAGATGTTGCTGGATGAGAAGCAGAAAGACAGACTGTGGATACCTTCGTCAAACGGTTCCGAAATAAGGCAACGAACTGCCGGGATATAATAACAGAGGAGTTTATTCTCTAGACCTGCCACAACAACCTATCATTGGATGTGCTTGAAGCAATGGGAACGGCACCCTCCACTACATGGAAAGATTTAAAGGTGCTCGGGGAGCAAGCCGAACGGTTCCTCAAGAGGAAAAAGGCGGAAAGAGGCTAACTGGTGGCTGAAGCTCCAAAATGCAATTTCGTCCCACACAATAAGGGGAAGGAGCAAGCAAGAATGATGGTCACAAATCAGACGTTCCAACTGCAACCCCAGCAGTAACCCCAGCAGCAGCCATAGCAGCGAACACCACAACAGCCGCAATCGCAGTGGCAACAAAGGTCGTAGAGACAGAATACCTCAGAACTGAGATTCTAGAAGTCCTATTCCTTCAGGGACGACGAGGTTTCTGGTCTCTTCAAGTATCTTGTAGAAAATAACAAGATCAAGCTCCCTCCAATGCAGAATCAAGAGGAAGCGAAGAGGACAAACGACTCGAGGTACTGTGCTTACCACAGAGTGGTTTCACCACCCCACTAAATCATGCTTCGGGCTCAAGGATAAAATTTAGGCCTTGATCAATGTGGAGGTCATTACGATGAAACCATCCAAGGAAAAGAAGGTCGGAGCAAATGCGGTGTCTATCAGCTTCGGGTCGGTACCTTTGACGTGGTTCGAACCCGAGCTCGTAGTGAAGGTGGCGATGAAGACGGTGAATGATGACCTGCACAAACAACGCCAAAAAGGGCTCGTGCCACACACGACCCCAATTGGTGAAGTTTTGTGGGTCCACTCGGACCTACTTGAAGATAATCAATGGGCAACCTCCTCTTCATCCAAGATGAAGTCGAAGGGGAAGGGAATATTGTGCCATGCTACTTCCGTAGTCTTGGAGGGAGATGACAAATAGATGGCGACGCTCTAACTGTCCGAGGAGGAACTTGAAGCCTTTGCCACCAGGAGGGGGTACGAGTACAGGTACAAGTACCTAGAAGTTTCTGATCCAAATGCCAAGACGCTGTCAAAGCTGGGGGTACCAACAATTCCTCTCACTCGTGCTGAAAAGGCACAACAGCAGGCAGCTGCCATAGAAGCCACGACAAAGTCGAAGGAGAAGTAACCGCAGGAGGTTCAGCTCCCAAAGTAGTCTCGGTTCAGTCGCCCGATTGGAGGAGACAAACCGGGAAGTTCTAACTCCCCATATCGCTTCAATGGGATGGCCCAATTGGCCAACATCCCTATGAGGATCACGCTTCACGAGCTTCTACAACTATCCAAAGAGACCTGGAAAGCCTTACAAGAGGTCTTGGCTGACTCAGAGGTCTTCCTTACTTGGATCAAGCCAGCTCCTGAAGAGCCAGAATCTTCTACCCAACAGTGCAACCTGGCTACCAAGCACCTCGCCTGCATCACATTTACAAAGGAAGACATGTAGACGAGGAATTCCAAGCATGATAGGCCTTGTATTTCACTGGGTGCATCGGCTCCAGTGAAGTTAACCGGATCTAAGTTAATCCGAGTTCCGCTGTGAGCATCATGCCCTTGCACCTCATGTACAGCCTCAGATTTCCTGCCAGTAAGCTGGTATCAATCGGCACAGTGATCTACGGATTTAACACCAGCTTGGCCATCGCTTCTTCGAGCATTTTGGCCATCGCTTCTTCTGCTTGGCCATCGCTTCTTCAAGCATTTTGGCCACCTGTTCGACACTGATCATAAGGGCTTCTCGAAGTTGTTCCTCACTAGAGATTGTGTTGTCAGACGTCATTGTGGAGCTAGCATCTGAGATTTCATCATCTGACGGCAGTCCCTTCAGAATTTTGCCATAATTCGAACGCTGAATCGTCCTGGTGCACAACCGAGTAAGCCGGTCGGTTGATCGGGGACTGGTACGATTAGATGTCCCTCTGCTCGTCATGTTGCTTGTGACTCTGGGTAATTCATCCCTTTGAGTCGTTGATCTTCTCCTGCGAAAGCATCTGGAGCTGGGCTTTGGTAGTCCGTCGCAAGTCTGTTGAAGACCAACACCCTTTCTAGAGTGGCTTTGTTGTAGCTACACTCTGATAGTACTGCCTTGATCAATTTGGAACAGAGGCACTGTGCTAGTTTTTCGGGAGAGCTCCTCTTCTAAGATTTTCTCATACCCCTAGCACGATAGTACAACTCGTCGGTCAAAGGGTCAGAGAAACCTATCCTATGCTGGCACGGCTCCCCAAGTATAACGTTATCGTCCTCGGACGAAAACGTCTCCTTCTGAGGGTGAACTGCATTGTTGGAGTTCTCGAGAGTCACTCGTCTCAACGTTCGTCTTTGTGGGCGAGAAGTGTCGACAGGCTCGATGACTTCAATCCGCAATCCGGTGAGGGGAATTGTCAGAATCTCCCTATCCTTGTTGAGGTGGGTGTGACCTCCTGCATTACGAGTGACCCGTGATTTCCTCAACGAATCTAAGTATTTCTTGATGGTTAGCTTGCCAGTTACCGCAGGAATCGGTTTTGCTGAAAGTTTTGATGTAGACATCGGAGGTGGTCTCAGCGCTGAGGTAACTTTAGTTGGGGCGCCGGTGGATTTTAGCCTTGGCACCGGGGTAGTTGGCGTTGGGGCGCCTGCCACTTTTGGCTTGGGAGCTGAGGCAGGAGTTAGAATGCTGGCGGACTTAGGCTTGGATGCCGTGTTCGTCAGGTTTGCAGCGCTAACGGACTCGAGCCTCCAGACCTGGCCGCTTGTTGGTGGCTTCTTGGCTGCCTCCTCCTTCTTCAGTTTGCGGGCTTGTTGCACCAAAGCTCATACTTGTGCGAGGAGTGCGCAGCGCTTCCTGATATGTTCCTAAAACATAGAACAATTCTGCTTGACACGGACCCATTCATTTGTCGCCGGCTTGGAGGAGTCGTCCACAATTTGAGACTTGAGCCTCTGGGTTAATCTGAACCTTAGATCTGCCTCGTAGCAGACCCGCCCATTGATTTCATGGCTTGAGTGAATTGCTTCGCTAGGCGTTGACGACGCCTCTGGTGGGCTCTCTTTGTGAGAGTCAACACACCGTCGGCGGAAGTTTCCCCCACGAACAGTGGGAACTTGAGTTGCGGGGGCCGAGAGAATTTTACCGCTACCTGCAACTTTGGCGGTAGCGGGGTTGGATTCGTCCTCTTGGGACTCTACATCTGAGGCCCATTGGATCTTCCTTGCAGCGGAGATCATCTTGGACTTGCGGGGAGAGTCATATCTGGATGAGGAAGAGAGGTACTCCTCGAACTTCTGTTGATCGAACTCGAACTCGACCTCTTCGACGACTGGGATCTGAATCTGCGGTTGTGACACAACAGCCTTTTCGATGAAGCCGTTGGATCTCACTATGGTCGCCAGCTTGTTCGCGCTGAAAGTCAGTTTCTTTTTCATTGCTTTCAAATCCATTACAGCTCGATGCGAATACAACGGATTTAAAATAAAAATAAAACTAAGTCTTTTTATAAGACCTCGTTACAATGAAAAGGAAAATTACAACTCTCGTTGAACAAACGTGGGGTCTCTATTTTCCGAAACCCTCGCTTGCGTGGGATCTTTGCCTGTGCTGAGGATCTTTGTCCGTGGACCGTGGTGCGATCAGATCCTTACGTTGCCGGTCGTTGAAGAACGAGATCTGAATCTAGATCTAAAAATCCCTCCTTTTTTACGTGGGGAAATTCAGATCTCTATTAGATCTAGAACAAAAGGGGTTATTTCCAAAGGAAATAATAGCCCTAGCGAGTGAAATCGACCCAAGCGAAGTCACAGCTCTTCTCAGGACCAAAACAAAGTTTGGATCCAGAGGAAATTGATTGTCGAGGAAGAAAGCTCACCAGAGTTGCTCAGATCTGTGCAAATGCTCTCGCGATGCCTCAGATCTGTGCTAAAAAATTCTAACCCTCAGAGCTCAGAAGAATCAATTTTCCAACCTTCAGAACTGAACCCCCCTGGGCTATTTATAGGCAAAAGAACAGGGGGGGAATTTTTGGCCAGGCACCATTGGTGCCTCAGCCACGACCGAGGCACCAAATAGTGCCTCGGTCGTGCCGAGGCGTTCATTTAGCACTTCTCTTCCGTTCTGGCGTTCGTCTGTTCGTCCGCCATTCCGTCCGAGCTCGTTTTCGTCCGATTGTGCCAAATCAGAGCTCAGTTGATCGTTCTGTTGATTCTAGAATCTGATCGATGTAGTTCTATCATCGCTTGAGTCTAGTTAATTCCGTCTCGTAGACGTTCGAGTCCGGTCGACTTGCCATGTCGAATCTCGCCGACCTGAAGCTTCGTCATTAGATTTATTCCACGATACATCTCTTCGTTGACTTATACGCCTTGCCGACTCACTTCATGCGTTCATCAACTCGCTTTATGTGTTTTGTGGCGCAATTACGTCGTCAGCGGTTCTTGGTTGCATCGCTTGATGGGTCGTCGGCTGTCAACCCACCGTCACGAGTCTTGTTCGGGTACTGATAAGCCATTTTCAATGCCTACAAATACCCCCCCAAAAGTAGCTCAGCCTCAATTTTTTGACGAGGCTGGGATACTTTGGATATGATAGGCCCTAGCCTTTCGGTGTGACGGGACCTATAAATGGCTTCGGTGTTCGATCTCTTCGATCCTTTCAGACTCTCCAGTTCTTTGTAGGATAACTGAAGGCATTACAGTACTGCACCTTTTGTGTGACCATTGTCGAGATCTTGACCTGAAGTCGATAAATGAATTTCTTCTGAGATTAGCTTCAATATTTGATTCCTCCAATCCTTTCAGATTCTCTAGTTTTTTTAGGATAGATGAAGGCATCACGGTGCTGTATTTATTGTCTGACCGTTGTCAGAATCTTGAACTGAAGTTGATTGAGTTCGTTTGAATTTGACTCGTGTTGGTGAATTGTTGTTCGACTGACTATCAATCTGTTTTTTACGAGACTCCTCCGTTGATCGGGGAATTCTTCATTGTGATGCGTTGATTGGTGTCAAAATATGTGTAGAATTTTAGCCTTCAATCGGTGAGTGCGACGCGTTGACCGGCGTCCAATTTTACTTGGATTCAAACTGTTGATCGGTGAATCCTACGGCGGCAACGCGTTGCTCGGCGTCAACACAGTTTATACTCGTGCGTTTCTTGGTATTTTTGGTGAGTTATCCCTAAGAAAATTTGCTGAAAATAATCTGTAGGAGCTTCTCGGCTAAAATAGGAAACCGTTTATATTCGTGTACCTTTTTGGAGTATCGGGGAGTTCCTCGTTGGCGACGCATTGATCAGCATCGATATAATTTTCACGCTTCATTGGCGTTCATTGAGTTATCCCTAAGAATATTTCTTTTACAGAAATACCCTCCAGGAACTTCTCGACAGAATAGGAAACAGTTTAGACTCGTGTACCTTATTGGAGTATCTCCAGAGTTTGTATCAATTGAACCGGACGTGAAACGGCCTTCATGCGGCAATAACTTTGCTGAAAAAATCATCTGGGATCCCTCAAATGTGTGGGGGAGAGGAGGAGCCAATTAACGGGCCGATTTGACACTATTTCGGCATCTGGATGGGGCTCCAATTAAGACTCCTAATTAGGGGCTGATTAGAGTCCTAATTGGAACTGGTTTGGGGCCCCATTAGAGACTGTTATAAATACCCATCTCCTCCCTCTTTCTCTGACATGGGCCGGGCCCCCTTGCTTTTTTCTCTTGTTTTCTTCTCGTTTAGCCTGCCAGTTTGGTTATAACCAAGTTTATGCTGGGAATCCAAACAGGCAGCTCCGGACTTGCGCTGGGTTGGTAGACGGCGTCTGAGCGTGGTTGTGGAGCGTGACGGGGTACACCGGCGCTAGATTTAGCCTTCCGATTGATGATCGCCAGCTGGAGTCGACCTATCTATACTGCAGTCAGCTCTTAGCGGCCAATGAGCATGTTCCCGTAAAGTCTCTCACCGAGTTGAGGGCTGAAGAGGTCTCCCGGGCTGACACTCAAACGATCCAGATGGCTGCTCGAGCACAGAGGAAGCGCCGCCAAATTCATCAGCCAGACGGGACTGAGGAGGGGATCCATAGTTCTGCCGCTGGGACTTCAGGAGAGGACCAAGCAGAAGCCGTAGTTCATGAGGAGAACTTTGGTACTCTCTGCTTCTCTTTTTCACCTTATTATTACTTTTTTATAGTTCCCTAGTTTGACATTGGCTTAATCTTCCAGGAGTGTTAGAAAAGGAGGTGGTTCGCCCTCATCATGGGGGAAAGCCTCGAGCTGGGGCTCAACGTAAGCGAAAGAAGCTAGCCCACAAGTCCCGTTCTGCTTCTCGGGGCTTCGACGTGGACTTTACTGGTGAGGACTCTATCAGCAACAGAGCTAATGCTCGACCAATCCGCAGTCCTTTCGATTACATAATCCTTTACTTCCGAAGCTCACAGTTTTTATTCCTGTGCAGGAGAATATGGGGGTGGCGACACCAGTTTTGATTTTCCCTTTCCCGACTTTGGTGAGCCCAGTTTCACTCAGCAAGTGCATTGAGCTATGGCAGGGAGCCTAAGAATACCAACATAGGACCTGAATCAGCGATTTCAGGTACATCTAACATTGATAATCTCCTATTTAGATGGCGAATAGGGGAGTTGAATGATTCAGAATTTGTGCCTCCCCTAATCGCATCTACGCTTCTTGCTCTTTTAGAAAAATTGCAGGAAGCCAGTTTGGAAGCGGGGCTTAGGGAGACGAGCTCTACCACAAAAGGTAAGTCTTTTTAGACCAGTGTGGATTCCTAATTTCGCTTCTTCCACTCACGTCCTCTTATGTTAGATTTCTCGATAGAGGACTTTGATGGCAATGGTTTGCCCATGGATATATCCCTAGATGACTTGATGTGTGGCTCGCCCCGAGATGATTCTCTTCCTGGTGACATTGAGCCTGAGCCGGCGATTCTCAGGAATATCGAGGCTGGTTCCTCTAAAGGTATGGATCCCCTTTTTCTGGTAATTATAGGACTATCCAACTTTGACTAGTACAACTATAATTCCATGAAATTGAAATGTCTCTTGCTGGTGACAGGAACTCTCCATTCGATTGCTCCTCCAAAGTCAGCTACCGTAGCTGATGTTACATCGGACGTACAGGTCAAGGGACTGACTGTGACAGTCGATGCACCACCGACTGATGCTCCTTTGATGGCTTCGTTAGGGCGAGGAGTTGTCTCAACAGGTACTGACTGTTCAGCCGACAGAATTCACACCAATTTCTAGTTTTGGAATGTTTAACCCTCCTCCTTCTGCTTGCAGGGCCCTCAGCAATGCTTCATGACTTAGTGAGAGCACTGATGTCAGACGATGATCCACTTCGGCTTATTATCCGCGTAGAGGTTCGATCGTTCTTCTCCTACCTGGCCATAGTGATAGACACGCTTCTCAGCAGCAGGCTTTCTCTCCGTCAGTTCTGACTATTCATTGACCCTAGGATAGCCTTGATACGAGATGCAGGTTTCCCAGAGCTAGCCCAGGCCATTGCCGATGATCTTGATCACCTGGAGGCCAAGCTCCAGAGTCTACAAGATTTGGAGGTAGGGGGCTCCCTTCTTATATTGCTGCGGAGATAGAAGTTCGTCTGGCAGCTTAGCGTGATGCTCATGTCTTTACCAGGCTCGAAGTCCAGATGCAACAAGACCAGGCGCACCACTTAGAGGTCGCTGTTGCTGAGACTTCATCCTCTGTGGGTCATCTTCAGTCTTGTGTCGCCGAGCGCGAGGCGAAGATAGTAGAGCTAGAGCAGGAGCTTTAGGCGGCAAAGGAGAGTGTGAGTGTCTTGAAGCTGATGAAAGCTAACAAAGAGGAAACTCTTGCCACCATGTCTGAGAAGTTTGAGCTCTCGAAGCAGAAGCTAGCTAAGATTGAGGAGGAGACTGCAAAGACACTCAATACTAGTGAGGAGTCTTTCAGGGCTGAGCTACAGGAGGAACTTCAGCAAGCTTTTATCGATAAAGTGTCCAGATTGAAACAACAAATCAGTTGTCACAAATTTGATGTTTAAGGAACTGTAACTTCAATCTTTATTAATAAAATATGTCTCCCCCTTTTTTTACGCTTAATCATGATTCTTTTCATAAAAAATAATCAACCATAATACTTATAGGATTTTGACAAACCTTCAGCCATCAACGGATTTGATAAATCTTTACTGACTACCGTTTGAATCAGGCTAGTGTGCGGATTGTCTGATCCCATTCCGCACGTGACGTTGTGCTAAGAGAATGAAACTCTTTTAGACTTGATGCTATGACATTGAATACATAGACTTCATACTCTTTTGTGGGTAAGAGACTAACCAGCAACGCGTGTTAGGCGTCGACTTTGGGGTTATTAGCCAACCCCTAGCCCTCAACGGATTTGGTGTGCCTTTACCAACTACTGTTTGAATCGGGCTATCGTGTGGATTATTTGAACCCGTTCCGCATGTGACGTTGTGCTAAAAGGATGGGACTCTTTTAGACTTAATGCTACGATATTGAATACATAGACTAGGCCAATTATTATGGAAATTGACTACCCGCCGGCAACGCGTGTAAGGCGTCGACTTAATCTCTTCTTAGGCTTCAGTATCAAATTCTCCAGACTGGTATTCCGGTGTCTTTCTTCTATCGGTAAAAGACTAAACTGGCAACGCGTGCGAGGTATTAGCTCTATCCCTTCTTAGAGCTTTGGGATAAAATTCCCCAAGATGAATTTTAGTGTCTTTTTCAATCGGAAAAGACTAAACCGGCAGCACGTGTAAGGCATTGGCTTTATCCCTACTTAGGCTTCAGGATAAAATTCCCCACACGGGTACGGTGTGGATTGAGGTGTTTGTTAATAACCTACCGTAATTTTGAATATGCGGACTTTTGTTCTTCTTCCTTCTTTAAAAAGCGATTAAGAACTTAACCGGCAACGCGTATTAGGCGTAGGCTTTATCCCTTCTTAGGATTCAGGATAAACTTCCCCAAGATA
>JBAKGM010000139.1:127788-138073 GCA_037177215.1 Asparagus racemosus | reverse complement strand
ACCAACATATACCCATGTGATTGACTTGATATCTTATATCCATGATCCACGAAACATGATCATCAATCAATCCACATACTGCCTATAAAATCATTAGCGTCCCAACGAATGACAAAAGACAAAGACTATTTAGAATAACATTACAATCTAATTGCAGAGTTTCACGTTCAAGTCACATACTTAATGATCTATAATAAGTGATTTATTCAAGGGACCGAATAGCACATTATTCATAAAAGTTACATAAATATAAACTAAATATAATCACCTCTATGATTGGTTTCTAGGGCATATCATACTAACAGTGGACGCGCATCACATTCACAGTTTAAGGCCAGTTTTACTTGAAATGCTTGTATATCATTCAATAATTGAGAAGTGGAATTAATTGTAAGTACAGATTACATCATAAGGCTAACATTGATTCTTGAGGGGTTTTGGTTTGGTTAATGCTTTTGTTCCTAATTGTTACTTAGAGAAACTAGTATAATGTACGTGCTTTGCACGTGAACATACACTTTTTAAGTTTAGAATTTTTTATTAAATAGTAAAACTATGAGTTAATAAATAAAATTATATAATAAGATTGCTTAAAAAGTTATGTATAAATTAATTATTATTGTGTAGTTATTATAATTAAATGCTTTTCCTAATAATGATCCGTTGTGTTAACCTTTTTTAAAATAAGTCCCCAAATCTAAAATTGTTTTTAAATAAAACTGTCAATTCTATAAGCTCTCTTACATATATCTCTCCAATTTGGAAGTTGTTAACTTAACTCTAAATTAACTAAACTGTATTAACATTGCTTGTTTTTTCTTGATATTCCCTAGATAGTTATACTTGATACATGTAACATATTGTAATAGTTACTTCTCATTATAATTATTTAATAGGGTAAGTTACACTAAACCCTTGTGAACTTTTAGCCATATAAACTTTCAAAATTACACTAAACCCCTAATGATTTTTCTATTTCAAAAAAGACCCCCCCCAAATACTTTCTAAATTTTGCAGATAACTCTATAAATTAGAAATAGAAAACGTCATAAAAAGGCATTTTAAAAGTTATTGGTGGTTTGGTGTAATTTAACTAAACGATATTGGGGGCTCTTTACAAAAGTTATTAGGGGTTTAGTGTGATCTCGCAAGTTCATAGGGTCTATTTGCTGTACATTGCTAAAAGTTCATAGGGGTTTACTATAATTTACCTTTTTAATATTATTATAATTCTTAGTTCAAGTAATACTATTAAAATAATTATACTGTCTATATGCTATAAATAATTTTTCTAATTTAAAAGTTTTAATTATGCTCTTACACAATTTAGTACTATAAATATTTTATAAATTTTTTATACTAGTATTAACAATTAATAGTACTATTATTAATATTAAACAATGTTTTTATAAAAAAAGTTAGTTTTCAACATCACCAACTATAGAGTATTCAGTACCATGTAATAATCTTTGAGAAAATACTCTAAAATAATATAAAATTATTTATTTATTTTATTTAATAATATAATATTAAATAAATAGTGTCACTTGTGATTTATGTAATATTATTAAAATAATTATACTATTTATGGGATTCAAAATTTATTCTATTTATTTTATTGCTCATGGAATTATAGTATAATTTTTAATAGTATTTAGTAATATATTATTCTATTTATACTATTATTTTAATTATTTTATTGTAATTCATAAATAATTATTAAATAACTTAATTCGTTACTACTAATAATTGTGTATACTTATTTTATAAATTAATTTATTTTATTATTTTTATATTATTATTGATAATTATAATTATTTAGAAAGGTGAGGAGATGCATAAATAATAAGAGGTTATTTTTATTTAATGAAAGATTAATCAAAGATAATGGCATGGTTAAAATTTTTTTAAATTTAAGAGGGTAAAATAGGAATTTAAAAGTTTTAACACTCTGATCCTCTTTTTATAGTAGTATAGATATAGATTAATAGATATAGATTAGTTCACAACTACAGCCTATTTACTACACTAAGTTTCTCTTAGGAGGGAAAAGATGCCAAATTATTGTTATCCACAATTAAGTACAATATGCATGACAACTGAATAATTTCACCAATGAATTAAACCAATTATTATAATCTCAGCACATTAATCCCCATTCTAGCTCATAAAATTCCCAACTCATAACTCTTTTATCCCTACTTTAAATAATTTTACCTATGAATTAAATTGGGTAATATTTTTTTTGAAGTAATAAATTGAGTAATGTTTATAATGTCATTAACACATTAATCTCCATTCAAACCCACTCAAATTCCTAACTCATAATCCCTATCTCTACCTTAGACTGTCAAAATTCATCATTCTCAACCTACATACGACATACACAATCTTTCAACACGTGCTTGGTTGTCGGAATAAAGAAACATTAATTTTGCATTTTGTGCTTGTATCTCTGCTTAAAATTATTCAACTTTTGATTTGCATTGATTTACATGACCTTTTAACTCTTTGTATTTGTATTCATTTTTAGGGTAAATTGCATGTAACCTCCCTCATCTACATCTTGATTTGCACAAAACCCCTCAGCTCATGTATTAGCAATTGATGCCCTTGAAATGCAGTTTTTAGAAAGATAAGTTGAAAGTAACGTCCCTCCTTCTCATGAATTAAAGGAGGCTAACTGCGAATCAATGAAACGAGGGAGTTTAACAATTTTCAGAAAGATAAATTATAATTATCATCCCTCTTTCTTATGGATTGTGGGGAAATGAGAGTTACTGAATGAGTAGACAGAAGTTTAGTGCAATTTAAGGTATAGATGAGGGGTTATGTGCAAGTTACCTTTTTTTATTTACATGTAATGACTATATGTACTTTTTGAAAAGAATCTTTTTTTAATAGAGAGGTGAGGACCCCTATTACAAAACTTAAACATATAGAGAAAAACTATTAATTTAAAATTAATTGTGAGACATTAATAATTTTTCCTTCCCCTATATAAATTTAAATAGAGTATCATTTTATATTTTTTATTTCTTCACTCACAAATATTTGATACTCTCAGGCCTTTGACCATATAAGTCTGAAAAAAGAAAACTGAAAAATAGAGAGATGTGCTCCATGGAAGGTTTAATCAACGACATGTTGAATTTCATATCAAAGCGACATCAGATGTTTTAGTGGAAGACCATCTTTAGTCTCCCAAGTAATTGTCATTGTTGGAAGATTTAATCGTTTTTCTAATAGCTTTTGCTCGCTAATGTATCAAGCAGTATATAGTTGCTATTATGTTTATCTTTACCTATGCTAACTCTTGAATATGAGTGCTTTATTTGTATTTGTGATGGGTCTATAACTTGTGCTAAATTCACATATGATCTAAACATATATTAATTTATTAGTCTAATAAACCTTAACCTTATCTTACAAAATCAAAGAAGTGAAGTAAGATATTTTTTCTATATCTATCTATTCTATTGGAGATAAGATCTCTATTTAGAATCATTAAATCATTATCTAAATTGAATTACTGATCAAATTCGTAGATATTTTTTTATTTAATTATTTTTTATTTTTAATTATGTTATTTTGCTATTATTATCATTACTACTAAATATTATTATTTCAAAGCATTTGTCTTAATAAAATTATTAGTTCTAGCATTCATTTTTTTAACTTATTAATTTAATTCAAATTTAGAATATAAAACAAATGCATACGTGCAACGCACATGCTCTACACAAGTTAATTAATTAAAAATAGCAAGGCTGGAGACAAGGACACGAGTGAATCGGTTGAGGAGAGGAAAAAAGGAAGTACAACAATAAATGCACAACTAAAAAGAGGGGTATAATAACTGACGGAACAGCTAGTAAGTAAAGAGCATGAAAGCATGATAATGACTTGTATTTTTTGGATTTGTAGGTAGTAAAAGCAACGCAAAGGAAAAAAGAAGAAAGAGGGGGAGAGTGTCAATTAAATGTTGAGGGAAAAAGGTGATTAAGGAAATCTCACGAGAAAGCAAGAAACAAGGCTAAGCTGGCTAATAGCAGTAAGAATATAATCTATACGTTATCTATTTGGGATCTATGGGACCATTGACATCCAAATGCAGTACACAGTTACATACCTCATGATCATCTAATACTGTTGGGCCAGGCCAGGCCAGACCCATACAAACAATAATGGCAGCGTCGGCATCTTTTCGTTCATGTATGCATTAGTATTAGTATTAAGGAGAGGAGGGGCCCAACGGCTAGCGCAGGGTGGACGGTGTCGGTGGTGCGCGGCCGTCTCGTAAATATAACAGGAGGGCGAGGCATTAAATGAGTGGAGCGTGTCTTTTCATCCTCTCTATCAAGATCATAATAACACCACACAGCTTGCCCCAGCTAACAGCGATGCGACACTAATGCCATATGAGAGCACGGGATCCCAGACAGAGCGAGGGGAGTTAATTGTGCGTATAGAAAGAAGGGCACCCATCTTTTCTTCTTCTTCCTTTTTATTTTTTCCCTTTCTCCATAGATAGATTAGAGAGGCTGATGTTGAGATTGAGCCGTTGAGAGTGGATTCCTCCTCACAGTCTCACCATTTACGGAGAATCGAGAATCCATCGTACTGATTCTAGGGTTTCCAATTTGGGGGTAGAGAAGAAAGGAGAAGGGTTGATAGAGAAAAGAGGGAGAGAGAGATGCTCAAGTATTGGCATCAGCATCACTCTCAAAGAGGAGGAGCATTGGCTGCTCTGGTGGTGCTTCTTCTTCCTGCGTTATGGCCTTCTCTCTTCACTCCTCTCGGCCACGCCTCCCCTTCCATCTTCTCGGTGAGCTCCTTCTCCCTCCCCACTGTGATCCCAACATCATCTAAGATTGCCATTATTATTATTATTATTATTGTAAAAAATTTACGTGTTGTTTCTGTGGATGGGATAATTGGGATTAGGTTTTAAGTAACTGCTGTTCCCCTTCTGATCTCTATTAGATGTTTACCACCTGCTCCAGCTTATGTGTGAGCCAAGGAAGGAGTTTGTAGATTGCGTAGGTAGGTAGGTAGGTAGGTAGGGTGGATCCATCATGCGTATAACAATGGGGGAAATGGTCTCAGGCTTGATCAGTATTGATCAAACTCCATTCCAAACAGGGGCATATAAAAGAACACAATTAATTTTGTAGGGCAGTAAACTGGTTACATCCACGGACTCACCATGCAAATACTTTAGGATTGTTTTTCATACGTGGACACTTTATTACACACACCCCCCAAAAAAAAAAAAAGGAATCTTGATCCTTTTGATGTTCCCCTCTTCAAGAGGGAGTTTGGAGACATCTGATTTTGGTACAGGGCCTTATGCATTTTTTATTTCAGCAGCTTATCACGAGTGTTGGAGATTTTTCTCAGTGCTAAGTACATCATACGTCACCCTTGTGAGGCTGGATGGACGTCGAAATTGAAATCATGGACTCCCAGCTGGTGTGTGACGTAGAAGTAGTAGATTCAACTTGCTATGATAGATTGAAGAGTTCTTGAAATTATCTGATGACATTGCTTCCTTAAATGCCAGTATCTCCAAGCTTAACCGCTGAATTTATTCTGGTAAACTGGTATAAAGAGTACATGGAAAAGAATTAGTGAGGAGTTGGGACTTTTGTAATTTGTTATTCTGAGTGTATGTCGCAAATATTAGTAAAAAATCACAGACAAAAGAATCTATGGCAAATTGCTAACAGACCATAAGACACAGAAAAATAAATTGCTAGAGGTTTATCGCGGGAGATGCACATTAATTTGCAAGTGTGTCATGAATCAAAATGGCACTTGGCATGAGTCCTCAAGGATGTGTTGAGCGCACATCTGACAAATGTCACATAGCCCAACATGTCCGTAAATCTTACTCTACAACTTTCACTATAATAGGAAAATACTTCTCCATAAATGGTAAATTCACTGTTGAATGTGTCTGCATTGGTTTGATGATCTTAATGCATAGCATAGCACATTACTTTTTAACTAAAAGTTTTTCCCCCCAAATACTTTGACTTAATATTTCTGCCACTATTACGTGAGCTCATTGGATTAGAATCTGAGAGTGGAATCAATATTGTAGATTGAATTACTAACATAAGCAATTTTTTTAATTGAGAAGGTTTCAATTTCTTCAAGTAAGTCTTTCTGTGCATATGTCTCATATTCAGTTATATTCTTGTTCTCGTTGGTCATTGTTTGAAAAAGAGTAAATTATTTCCTGCAGGAGTGGAATGCTCCCAAGCCAAGACATCTCTCTCTCCTGAAGGGTGCTTTACAACGTGAGATTGTGAGTGGAGTCCGTTTCCCCAATATTAATCTTTATGCTCTGTGTCCATATTTCTATCAGCTTCTTATTGATGGTTTTCTTTTGTTTCTTTCCTCTAGTCGGATGAACAGAAATCTGAGCTTTGGTCGCCCTTGCCACACCAAGGATGGAAACCATGCATTGAGGATGCAAACAGTGCTGGTATGTGCATTCTATTAGCAAAGTTCCTATTCATCTAAACCTCCTGATGCAAAGGCATTTTTTCCTCAATTAACGTATTGTACCATATTTAGAAAGGGGATCCGTTTTTTCCAGCTAACAGTATCTTTTTCTCCCTTATAAATAGCACTCCCTGAAAAATCAACTGGATATATCCAAGTATTTCTGGATGGAGGGTTGAACCAGCAGAGGATGGGGGTAGTTCATTTATCCACAGACTACTTGCTAAATATTTTACTTTGATGCTTTCACTTCACCTGAGTTAAATTATTGATCTGGACTACTTTACTATTCAGATATGTGATGCAGTTGCGGTCGCAAAAATTTTGAATGCGACTCTTGTGATCCCTCACCTTGAAGTAAATCCTGTTTGGCAAGACTCCAGGTAGCTTTGTTACTACACTGCCCTATTTGCTTATCCAAAATGCATCCACATGGAAGAATACTAGAGATTTTGACAAAAAGCTATATTTATTCTTTTCAGCTCATTTGAAGAGATTTATGACGTGGATCACTTTATCAATGTATTGAAAGATGAGATCTCAGTAGTTAGGACCTTGCCTGATGAATACTCATGGAGCACAAGAGAGTATTATGCTGTTGCCATCCGAGCTACAAGAATTAAAACTGCACCTGTTCATGCTTCCGCTAATTGGTATCCGGAAAATGTCATTCCTGTTTTGCAGAGGTTAGTGCGTGAATCTTTAATTTCCTATGAATTTGTATTAACAGCAAAATTATTTAATGACATTTGCGATTCAGATGTTATTAGCCTGATATGTGAAGGTGAATTTATTTTGCCAAAAGTTCTACATGATGATGTGGATATCATGTTTGCGAACAATCTCTTTGTAGCAGGGACACTTCTATTATTAATCCATAACTGTGTCAGAGCATGTTTGGCAAATGGTCAAAGTGGCTTATAAGCCACTTTGAGATGTTTGGTAAGTGGCTTATTTTGGTTTATAAAAATAAGGTAGGGTACTTAGCTTATTATTTGGTGGATTATATATGAAGTCTGACCAAGTAGTACCCTAGCTTATTTTCTAGTGGATTATAAGCTATGAAGTTTGACCAAGTAAAAGACTCTTATACCCCTTATGACTTCACAAAATTAAAGGCCTCATTTACTAACTCATCGCCTACCCCATATGGTTTTTGGTGATTTTGGCAACAAGATGCATTATAATCCACCCATTTACCAAACACTCCACTCTTGAAAATGGATTATAATCCACTGAATTTCCCAAACATTCTAGATTATAATCCACTTGGATTATAATCCATTTGTGGATTATAATCCAAGTAAATTATATCCAAACTTCCCAAACATGCTCTTGGATATGTAGATATGTCATGACACATTTCGACCTTGGCACTTGTTTGGACAGTCCTTAGATATGTATCAGATGCTTCCAATATAATACCCAGTAGGCCATGAGTGTCTTTCTCAAAATAAAGAAACTAAAGAAGCAATTGGTTTTGCTCCAAACTAAAGGAAGAACGACAGTTAATAAATTACATAAGAACCCCGAGGTCAAATTAGTTTCCCTACATTAACTCAACAAAAGGTCCAAGTTCTACCCAAAGACTCTAGACTTCTAAAAAGGTTTTTGTAATAAGCAATATTGAAGGAATTATAATTCTATAGAATGTGAAATGATACCGATTAGATTTTAATGTTTTTAAAATATAGAGCTCTGCCAAACACATACATTTGTAAGAGGATTTTAGATTTTTAAGTAAGTTATCAAATGCAATCTAAACGTGAAATAAAACATAGAAATTTCAATATTGTAACCGAAATCATCTTGAAAGTTAGCAAGTCATAATGGTGTTAGTTGAAGAAAACTTATAATGAATTTTTGTTGAAGTTGCATGTTAGAAGAATGTTTTTTGTATTGAAATTGGAAAAGCTTAGTACAATTGTACAAGAGGAGAGCAGAAAAGTGAATGATATTGCTACTGTAACACTATGGGGTAAAGGATCTTTGCAGTAAAACAGTATATAGAACAGGCTGTCCTCCTAGACATCTCCTTACTCTTATGCCATTCATAGATTGTTGAACAAAGTTTATTATTAGCAAACTTACAAGATCTGTCTGTGCCTTTTTCTCTCACAAATGATAGGAGCTCCATATGGTTTCAAGTCCTACGTCGAGCTTTGTGAAAGATCAGAATTTATAAAGAAAATATAAGATATTGGTATTGTCCTTTTGGCTATTGAGAAACCAGGAAACTATAACATGCAAAATTTAGAATGTATGTCAAGGTGAGTTCATAATAGATCTTAATCTCCTCTTTCATTGCACTCTCTGAACTAGAAGATTTTTCTCTCATAAGTAGCCCATAATCTTATGTGATAGAAATCCTCTCGAAGTGAAGGAAGACTCTGGACTGGAGACAAGAAGCTCCACGAAGGGAGCAAGAAGTCTTGTGATGCACATAGATCATAATAATCACAAGGAGATGCTTTGTGCATCATGGACTCAATTCATTGCTTCATTAATCTGCAGTGGGCATTAATCTATCGCTGGTTGTTAATTGGACAATCTTACCACCTATTCATGTGGAAGATTCAAACTGACTCATAAAAAAGGACGTGATGCTATCACCAGAGTTGAGGTCACTTGATAGTCCTACAGTTCCCTTTTGAAGACGGGTAGAAAACAAAAACAAATAACATTTCAGAATTTTCCCTTAGATATAATTTGTTCTTTCTATATTTTCTGACTTTAAACTTTTAAGCATAATTTTTTTTATTATGAATCATAAATGTATCTTTATTGTCTCTAATCTTTTGAATTGATCTTCATGAATCTATGTCTGCGTGGTTTCTTTTTCGTGCATGGTGCATTTTAACTTGAACGAGTTTATAATATGATGAAAAAGTCTGTCAAAGTATTGGGTTCTGCGTTTGTTAGTTCGTTAAATATGTTGGATACGAGAAGTGAAATACATTGAGCTACACTATAGAAAGTTAGGGAATCAAGCTCTATACCTTTTGCAAAGTTGTTAAATTATACAATAGGTTAAGGTTTTAGTATATGTGTTATCATGATATGTTAATATACTGTTAGAAACTTGTGTTGGGACTTTTGGATGCACAACCATGCATATGTATGTAAGCATATTTTTTCATTATGGTGTAGGCACAAGATCAGATGCAGCATAGTTTAAGGCTTGTTTGGCAACTCCTCAAACTGGGGAGTAGGTTTGGCCCTAGTCTCATTTTGGGAGGAGAAGTGTTTTGGCAAAAGCTGGACCGAGATTGGACCAACTTTTCCTAGGCCATCCCATGTTTCAGAATGTACCATCGTTAGCTACATCAATTGTTTCTGTGATTTAACCTGATCCATGATAAATAATAGACATGCAACCTCTTTGGGGTTTCCTTTATGATTTTCCTTTTTATCTGATCCGCGATAATTAATAGACATGGACATTATAATATATGTTACCTTACTTCAAAATGTTCAGGATTAGGCTTGATAGCATGGATGGATTTTGTTTTAGTATCTACTAACTTCTGATGGATCAAACTCTAATATAATGGAATATTACATTTCACTTTTATCAGCCCACCTTGACCTTAAGGTCATTTGTTTAATGAAATGTACTCTGCAGAAATCAGATTGTTTTGTAAAACTTATATAACTGAATTCATGGATATGCTACCTTACACGGTATTGGAAGGGGGAAAAAAGAAAGAGGACCAAAATAATAAGAACAATAAATTAAAAATTTTGCTATTATGGCCATGATATACTA
>JBAKGM010000139.1:112376-123025 GCA_037177215.1 Asparagus racemosus | reverse complement strand
AGTGAGAAGGCCGATTTGATCTGTTGTGATGAATTGATAGCTGGGACGCTCCTTGCACAATTTGAGATAGAATAATTATCAGAAGTAAGATTCTATTCATATAGAAGTTTTTGAACAGGATTTACAATGCGAATTTAGTGAAAACTTCCTATTGAGGCGGGCGACCACTATAGCGCCGAGGCTGTCACTGCAGCAGAAGAGTCAGCACTGTAGCAAACGACTTGGTTACTGCAGCGGTCGGCTCGGTCACTGTAGCGTCGCTTGAGAATACCCTGAAAAGAGGTTGAGAAGGTCTGCTACTGCAGCGCCGAGTCGGTTACTGTAGCAGAAATGGTTCTGCCATGACGTCCACTATTTTTAGACCACCTGAGATCGTTTGTGACTCCCAAATTGCTATTTACTGTACTTAAACTGATTGGGTGATCTTTTCAATGGAGTCCTAGAGCCAGGCTTGAGTTGTGTAGCTCAAAGGGTAGGTTTCTAAGCCTGAAAAGATCACTGGCCGCATGCCCAGATCCAGGTATGTTGCTCGAAGGAGAGAGAGGCCCCACAGTGGGCGTCAAACTATTGATGTATGTGATCAAACAGTCAAAATAGGTTTGAAGTTGAAGATGACGGGGATCCGCTCTCTCCCTCGAATATCTAACTTTGAGTTAGGCTATTCTTCCCTCCTGCATAGGCAGAAGCTCGTGAGAGGACGGGGCTTATTTCCCCCGTTGTACCTCCGACGATCAAGTAAGTAAGTGAGCTTGAGTGGAGGAGAAGATAAACAGTAAGAGTTTTTAATTGCAGAGTGCAGGGGGAGAGAAAAAATGGCGACCTTTGCATTGAGAATAGTTTCTCTCTTTGTAGGAATAAGAAAAGGGCAATTTGGTCACTTTAGCATTAGTTTTACACATGGCAGCTTATGTGTGGAGAGAGCCACCGTTGATTTGATGTGAGTTATGAGGAGTGATTACAAAAGCCATATAGCCAGCACAGCGCCATTAATTGTGATGTTGACTTGTTGTTGGCACGGAGTTCAAGACCAACCATTACAACAGAAAGTTACTGTAGAAGTCGGCCGAGGGTACTGTAGCAGGCGAGTCAGCCTACTGTAGCATGATGACTAGTAATGTCTTTCGCTTCGGCTGGTACTGTAGCAGCCGGCACTGTAGAAGTTGGCCGAGTACTGTAGCAGGCGAGTCGACTTACCGCAGCAGGACGACCAGTAACGCCTTTCGCGCCGGCATCATCTGTAGTGGTGATACTGTAGCAGTTGGCCGAGGTTCTGTAGTAGTCAGCACTGTAGAAGTCGGCCGAGTTACTGTACAGCCGAGTGCCAAATACTTGGAGAAGGTAGGTTAAGACCGTCTTTTGGTCCTAAATTCGCATGTGAGGTGGCACTTATTGATTTTCATATAGAGATTAAACAATCAATTTTTAGTGTTTGGGAATAAAAGAGGTTTTGACTATTTTCTTTATAATTAGAGGGGTAACACTTAATCCTTCTAAATCGGAGCATTATTGAATTCCTCATATTAAGGGGTTAACTCATTTTAATCCTTCTAGAGGGGTTAGCTTAACCCTTTTGAATTTTTTCGCTTGGCAAATTATAGATGGTTAGCTCATTTTAATCGTTGTGTAGATTTTTTATGCTTGACAGGTTAAGAAGAGGTTAAGCCTCCTCAATCTCTCGCTTAACCCTTTACGAAACGGCACCTAAAGTTCCACCAAATTTGAACTTTAATATCCCAAAGTTAATTTTTTGCTAATTTTACTAACCCTAGTGTTTAAATTTTTTTTTTTGTATGAAGTTTGTTCTTTATTAAATTTGCGATCACGCGTCTAAAGACGCAATCTGGTTTGGACTTTCATATCCATGTGATCATTATTAATGCGCCTGAAATTAGGAGAAATTACCAAACTCTTCCATCACACATTTTGTTTTGGATGTTCACAATAATTTTCACCCATTTCAGAGGTGTTGATGAACTGGGAACCCATTGTAGGGGAGTTGGCAAGGATGTAATAGTTCAGAATAGATAACGTGAGGATAGAAACTAGGAAACGATGTTGCTTTGGCCTTGCCCCCTCTATTGAGTATTTTGATCTAGGATGGATTATGATTTGTATTATGATGTGTATAATAAAGTAGCTGGGGGATTAAGTTTGGGGAGCGGGGAAACGTGAGAACGAACGAACGAACGGCTCCCGCCTCTCTCGTATCCTCTTCTTACACTTCCCCCTCTTATTCGCACCTCCGCTCGTCGCCCGCACCTCTCCCCTTTCTTCCCCATTCTAAAATTTTACACCATGACCCTTGTTTTCTTTTTCCCTCTCCTCTCCTCTCATTTAATTCTCCTGATATTTTACCCCCACCCCCACCCCGTTTATTAATTATTTAGAGATCGCGCCATTATTCCCCATCCTCTAACCTCGCCTTAATTCCCTTCGATTCTAATTCGCCATCCCCTTTCTTCCTCGATAGTCCTGCTTCCTTCCTCCCTCAATTTTGGATTCCGATCCCGAGATTTTACCATTCTGTCTTGTCCCTTTTAATTAATTGTTGCTAGAATCGGGGGATTTCTTGTCTTTGGTATGTCCCCCTTCTTTTCTTTTTCTTTTTCTTTTTCTTTTCCCCCCCTAAGAACCTAATTTATAAGAATTTATAATAGTAATTGTAATAGAGAAAGATGGGAAGGGTGAAATTGAAGATAAAAAGATTGGAGAATACGAGCGGGAGGCAGGTGACCTACTCGAAGAGGAGAGCAGGGATACTGAAGAAGGCGAAGGAGCTGTCCATTCTCTGCGACATTGACATCCTCCTCCTCATGTTCTCTCCTACCGGTAAACCCACTTTGTGCCTCGGAGACCGAAGGTACATAATTCCCCTCCCTCTCTATTATTCCTTCATCAGAAGTTCAAATTTGGCAAAAATTATGTGAGGAACAACACATAACATGCAAGCACCGCACCGTCTCATCATTCTCATCTGACATCATTGGTGTATGTAGCTTGTTTCACGTTGACACGTTCAGGTTATACACACACACACACACACACACATATCTTCTTCTTCTTCCATGCGCCATCACGTAACCATTCGTAGTCTTATTAGACTGACGGTGCCCTTTGTCTTGTTCTCAGCAATATTGAGGAGGTCATTTCAAAGTTCGCACAATTAACTCCGCAAGAGAGGGCTAAAAGGTGCAGTAGAACCGTTTTGATTTGCAAATACTCTTTCACGCTGCATCTTATAGTTAAATGATCAGAAACCTCACTGATGTGTGCAATTTGCTTCTTCTTTTTTATTTTATTTTTTATATATTACAGGAAGTTGGAAAGCCTTGAGGTGAGTCTGTCCATTTGCGTTTATTAACATTATATTTTATATATTAATTAAAACAAAAATATGTTGCAAGCCTGTCTAATACCAATTTCATTATATTTATGAGCTCAATATCTCTCTGCTTACATCTCCATCTGAAGTGGAAAATGAAAAATGTACAACCATTCGAGTGGCAGTTGTAGGAGACTCACCTCTAACTATGACAATTGTAGGAGAAAAGGAAATATCATTCTTATCTCCCATTGATGTCCAAAGTAAAATCATTCGAGCGGGACACGCTTCACTGAGGATCGTTGATTTCCTCAGAGTCATATAGGTCTCACACCTTATTTCTATGTTAATAACATCAAGGGCCTTGCTTGTCACGTAAGGAGGTCGTAATTCGAGTTGTGCCTCCAGTTAAATATAGGAATTACATTACCAATTTATAGGAGAGGCTTGTGTACACCTCTTGTCTCAAATTAAGTTAGTAGATAAATAAATAAATGAGTCAAAATGAATAAAAATAAAGATGATGGCTTCTGCAGTTTCCAATTAATATAAACATTGGCTACTTAATTTTCTGCTAGATACTTGCATCATTGATCCTCATAATGGCACTGTTTTATTGGAGCTTTATTAATTGTAAAACTGAGATCTGTGTGAAATTTTGCAACTTATCCAGTAATGAAGCTACCTAATAACACCAGCAGCCACAAGTGACTTCTGCTAACACAAATTTCATCTTTTTATTTTATTTTGAGGACATAGGCACTGAAGAAGACATTCAAGAAGTTGGATCATGACGTCAATATACAAGATTTTTTAGGTTCAAGGCGAGTGCTGATTCTGGACCTTGTTATCATGTTTATCTATTGAAACAAATTTCTAATACTTCTTTCTTTTTTCTATTTCAGCCAAACAGTTGAGGTATGCAATTACAAAGATTAAAGCTATATATGCATCTTGTCCTTTTCATGCATTAGAATTTGATGATAAGTGTTTCTTCAGGAGCTGGCTAATCACTCTCAGTCATTGCAAGCTCAGATATCCGAAGTAGAAAGAAGACTGAGGTAATACTCCAAAACCTTTTCTCCTGTTTAAATTTTCCCAGCTGAACGTCACCAGTAATCAAGATAGAGTAACAATAAGTTTACACTGCTGAAATCGATATAATCTGTGCTACTTTCAAATCATGCGCTATTATAACTTACTCTTTATGGACTGGATGGTTGCTCTCCGTTCTTCCATTCAAAAATAGTCTCTAATATAGCTCGAGAGGCAGATCTTAGGGAGCATGCAGAAGATCACTCGTCGCTAGGATTTTGAACATTTGGAATAATATTATGGTTTCAGGCAAGTGGCAGGGCCCTACTAAAAATATTGTTTACCACTACCAACTTAGTAATTTTAAAATCCAACAGATCGAATAAGATCGGCTCTACTAACAAGGTAGTTAACATGCAATAAAAATGAAACACAAAATTCTCCTTCCACATCAAAAATATTTGAAAAATAAAAGTAGAGGTAACATGCCTCGTCTAAAAGCTTTGAGAAAAAATTACAAAGGGTAAATTTGAAAACCTTCATCAAGTAATCACTGCTGTCACAGATCCTCGCTAATACCCAGTTCAAAGGGAAGCTATGTAGGTAGGTGCATTTGGCAGTCTCAAGCATTTGCCTTTTGAGTCAGTCCTTCCAACTGGGAAGGAAGAAAGGCAGGGATGATATGCTTCTCGCACAAAGCAGATTGGGTAGCCGGATCCCAATCAATAGGTGAAAACCTTTCTGTATTGATTAGTTGATCAACGAAAACCCAAATTTACATGATTGGATCACACTGATTTCCTTCTTTAGTTAATGATGCATTTCATTACCTTTTTGATGGAAAATATTCTCATCCTTCCATTTTTTTATATCATTTTAACTTCGTTTAGAGTTTCTTAATTGGACAAAATTTGAAGAATCTCATAAAACAATAACTAAAATTAAATTAAAAAATCTTGTTTTTATTAGTTACTTAAAAACCTCCTTCTACATACATTGTTGAAAAAATTCTCTAAAATAATAAATGTGCCTCAACTATTAAGAAAACTTCTGAAGCAAAATTTTCTTTCTTCTTCCATATATTATATAATCATCTCTACTGTCGATGATACCAAGTCCTGGATCTTTACACTATGACTTTTTTAAGAAAATCTAGTTATGAGATTGAAATTGGATGGATTGAGTTTAAAAATATTAATTTTCCTTTTAGATGTAATTTTATTTTTTATGTTTCTCATTGAGAGACCTTAAAATTGAATTTCAAATCACCAGGAGAAGAAAGCAAAACGGGAGAAAGGGAGAGTGAGATGAGATTAAAATTCTGATTAGCTTTAAATGAAGTATAACTTTAAGAATAATTGATAATAAGAAATGAGGAAGATAATGTTTGTCAAAAAAGTAACAAAATAAAATATAATATATTTTATTTAAATGTAAGTAATTTATAATCCTAACTAAACTTTAAAATCTCTACAATAAAATATAGCATTTTTTATTTAAATGTGAGTAATTTACTATAATTACCTCAATTAAATACCATATTATGTATTAAAATCTTTGCATTGCATATAGTTTAGGGATTTTTCCTAGAAACCACCTTTAAAATTGAGTAATTCTATGGGAACCACCTTTGAATTTCAATTTATACACAAACCACCTTTAAAGTGGCTTTATGTTGCAATCAACCATCTCTCCATCAAAATTTGCACTAAAAACTCAAAATACCCTTAGAACTCATATTCAAGAGCACATGACACATTTTGTTAATGTTTAGGTCTAGCTAGAATACGAGTCACGTACTATGAACGTGAATTTTTAAAATGTTATTTTTGGTTTTTTATTGAAAATTTGAATGAGAGGTGGTTGATTGCAAGACAAACCCACTTTAAAGGTGGTTTATATATAAAGTGAAATTCAAGGGTGGTTCCTATAGAATTACCCTATTTTTAATGTGGTTTCTACGAAAAAAACCATAATTTTATTATAATTGTTTCTATCCTCAATTTTTTTTCACTTCATTCCTCCACCTTTCACAAGGTTGATTCCTTGTTTCATCCTTGATTCTTTGTAGGCGTAGAAAGTTGGTTTTGTGGCTTCATATATGTATTTCAATTAGTTTATTTGTGTTTTGATATCATATTTAACATCACGATTGTTGTTGTTGCAGTTATTGGATTGACCCTGATAAGATTAACAGTATAGACCATATCAGGGCTATGGAAGAATCTCTCAGGGAATCTTTAGATCGAATCCGTATGCAGAAGGTACATATCCTTTTGCATTCCCTTTTGTTTTTCTGTTTCTGTCTGTCAAAGGATATTGTAGTGGGTATATAACTGGAGGTCTGTTGTTTATATGATTTTCCATGCATGAATGTATAGAGAATAGTATCACTTGCAGTTCTGTTCGTTAATTTAGAATAACGAGGATTTAATTCTTTGTCGTTTGGGTTTGAAGTTAGTGCTGCAACTTCTTGGTGTATATGATGAGGACACTGAATAGTCTTGATTTTAGAAAACTCTTCTGAGCGATCTTACCGACTATGCTTATGACTTCCTTGCCGTTATGTAAATATTAAATGGGTTAAACAAAAATATTGAGTTTGTAGTAATAACGATATAATTCCAGGCCATTAAGGTATTCCCAAATCATAATGGTCTATTTTTTTACTTGCCGAGCTCATTAGCATGAGCTTGTTACCATGAGGGGCATTAAAGTGGTGGGAACGCTGGGCCTTGTAGCTTGTTCTGGGTACAAAGTGCTCTATGCTGGCCTGCCCATTCCAAGTTGGGCAGTCAATTGTATGGGCTGGGTCCATGCATCTCTTAAAGTGGAGGGAACCATGTGAGGCTGGTTTCACAGAACAGCGAAAATCTCCTGCTGTCAACAGTGGAAGGATAACGGATTGCTGCGCTCTGCATTCGCTTTGGACTTAGGTGCAGTTCTTCCAGTGAACCACCCCTATTTTGGAATTTTTGTTACAAAAAAAATATATTTTTAAGTTCTCTGAAGTGATTTAAGTGTTCTTGAGGTATTAAAAGCAGTTTATTTTTCAGATTGTTGCGTTTTGAAAAGGACATGTTGGATAGTAATATCAGCATAACAACTTAAAGTCTTAATAGATGTCAGTTTAGTAATTAAATTATGAAAAATGAAAGTGCGTTATTGTGATGAAAGCCACCAGCCGCATGGCCCGGATGAAAAGTATTGTTCTGATGTCAAAGTTCTCTGGAGCATTAGCTTACATGGCATATGTTTCCTTTCTTTTCTGTGCTCGCATTTTTGCACATAACTTATGGTTATGTGCTTTGGCTGACAGGAAAACTTGGAAAAGCAACACCTCATGACACTTGATTGTGCTGCCCAGGTAAAGCAGTTATATAGGATGAACATCTGTCTTATATGATTGTCCAGATTATTAACTCATTACTCATTAGTTTCTGGATGAATTTCTGTGTCTTGATTATGTAGTTCCAGAATGGGCTGAATTTGCCTCTGGGGATGACTGGAGAGCAACAACCCTCGCAAATGTCATGGCTTCATGAAAATGATGGTCAACACCTATTGCTCCAGGAAGATGCTAGTTTGCTACAACAAAGGTCAATATATGTATCTTAGCATCATCTCATCTTTCTTACCTAAGTTTGTGTCCAAATCAAAAACTTAAAATTGTTCCATGTTTGCTGATACAAAAGTACATACTGCATTTTATTATATCCAACAACCCTAGTATATAAATTAGAGCAGCCCACAGGGAGGAATTCCTGTGTTTATAATGGTTTGTCCTTTTTGCCCTTAGGCAAGGGCACTTTAGTGCAAAATTTAGGGACAAAAGTTCGGTTTTTGTTACTGCTGCTTTTGTCTGAATTAAAGTCAAGAAAGCGTCCGTAATAATGTGAACTAGTTTTAGCAACTTACTTGGGAGTTTCCTATTTTGAGGTTCATGTTTCTGTATGAAGTGGATATTTCTCTATATTATCACATTTATATGTATGTATGCTTCAATCTTAAACAAGAGTTTTCGTTCAACACATTTATTAATTGAGTTGAAACATGGATATATGTTTCAAAGAACTTGGATGCACAATCCATGATCCAAAAAATAAATTTGAAAAACCAAAGACACTGTTACATCTGTAACATCGTTCTTACCTTTAAGGTCTCATACTTATAAGCTAATTTTATTTGGGAAAAACGTAGCTAACTCGAGTTACATTGCCAAGTTTTGCCCGGTTACACCATGAAAACGTAATCATACTCAAGTATTTTCTGCAGAAAGTGACATTTTCTTGTGTAAAAGGGTAAAAATTCCTTTTTTGTACTTCTTGCTAAACTGGTTGATGTTTCTGTTTTGTGGCTCAGGGATATTGAGTGCTCCACAGATGCAACCCTTCAAGGGTTTTCTGCATACTTTAGCACAGGAAAGCAAACCGAGGTCAATAAGCAAAGCCAGGAGGAAGCCTTGAATGAGTTGAATCCAAGCTCGTGCTTAAGGCTAGAGCTTGGAGGGAACTATCCATACCCGTCTTATGCTCTAAATTTGCTCAATGAGAAGAAGTTCAAGCCTGGTGCTGAAGTTAATCTACCAGAGATTCCTGTTGATTATCAAGTAAACAATTTTGAGCCACCAAGGCCTGTCTATGATGCCAACGCTCAGACATGGGCTTCAACATCTGGATCTTGTGGTGTTGTCTTGTTTGATGACCAGTCCCACCCCCAGGTGATTTCTTTTCACTGTTTTCCCGTTGCTTCTTCCTTTCATTCCTTGTAAGGTCATAAATGTTGATATCAACATTACTAATCATTTCCAGTGATAGAACCGGCATTCAAGGAATACAACTATATTGTTCATAATAGCAAGAGCATGAAAAGTCCTAGATTCCATGTATAGCATTGAAACAAATTTAACTAAGCTTCCATTCACTTGTTCATACAATATGTACGTTTGTGCTATTACCATTATAACTTGTGACTTGTGTGTTCGAAATGTGGGGTAATGCAATAATACATTATTGAGAACAAAGGAAAGATTATATATTGAATTAGTTTGAATGGAGGAACTTGGATTTCCTCCTTCAGCTGTGAAAGAACTTGCTCCTTATATTGCAGAAGGCACCGGAAATCTACCCTTCCAAAAGATAATTTAGGCTAGCAAATAAATTTGCTTGTGGAATGTTGACTGCAGTTGAACTAATCAATCAGGAGTTACACCAACGCAAAGAGGAGAAAGAGAATCAAAAGACTTTAGAATGAAGAGGACTGCACTGTTTTTTAACAAGCAAGTGGATTCCATTCATGTTTGTTCATTCCTACAGAAGCAATGAGTTCAATGGATATGCTTGATAAAGTTAACAATTACAACCAATATACCCTTTTATAATTCACTTATAATTGATCAACAAAAGTAACACTCGCATGCTAATGTTCCTTGAAAAGATGTATGTACGGAAAGCAATGCCCCTAATAATAAATAGTTCAAAGTGTTACTTCCTCCACATGAGCATGCACTGATGTAGTTACGCAAATTAGCCCCTTCTTTCTTCATAGAATGCTCAAAATCTTACACTATGCACACCCTAAAGAGAAAAAATGTATAGTAATTTTTTTTAACTAGATAGATTCATCAAGTCTGCCATTACTATTTTGCTTCCTCACTGTTCAGATAGCTTATATTCCATTGGCCCTGTTTGTCAAAGGTTTAAAGAAGAGGGATCAAGGAGAGGATTGAGTTAGTTAACCTATCGTGCAAAGAAAAATTAACCTAGTTAAGCCGTTAAGTGAAAAACATGTATGATTGAGTAAAAACTTTTGTTTAATTTTTCTATGCACACCCTTAAGAGAAAAAAATGTATAGTAAATTTTTTTTCCTCAATAGATTCATTAAAGCCTGCCATTAGTATTTTGCTTCCTCACCGTTCAGATAGCTTATATTCCATTGACCCTGTTTGTCAAAGGTTTAGAAAAGAGCGATCAAGGAGAGGATTGAGTTAGTTAACCAATTGTGCAAAGAAAAATTGAACTAGTTAAACAGTTACGTGAGATTTATTTTAATCACTATGCTCTTCCATATTGTTTTGGAATAGAGAGGATTGTTACTAGTTTCTTTGTAAGTAAAGGGATTATTTATTAACCCGTCTAAGAAGGTGGATTCGTAAACCCCTCAAAAGAGAGGGTTAACTCATTTTAACCCATCTAGAAGGGTTATCCTAAACTTTTTGTGAGTTCTGCATCTGACGAGTTCAAAAAGGGTTAATTCGTTATATTTTATGTGGGAGGGGGGGGGGGGGGGGGG
>JBAKGM010000139.1:75913-88255 GCA_037177215.1 Asparagus racemosus | reverse complement strand
TATTTATTTATTCTTACTGGCTGTGATTGGGATGTGAGACTGTGATGCACTTTATTATTACTTGACGCTTGGCGTATCAGATTGAGGAGAAAGGTTATTTTTATTTGTTTTTCTTCTCAACCTAATATGTCGCGGGCTTGTTCGCATTCCGTTTCCGCGTATTTTGGGAAGCGGGGCATGACAATGTGTCATATTATAAAGGCACAAGAAATTGACATATGTTATATTATAAATATTCACATATCTTTTTATCTTATCAGAAGATGACGACGTGTGTACACCTGATCTTATATTCATCTCAGAATTCTCATCAAATAAAATTGTTCATAATTAGAAAATTCTAATAAATAAATTTTTTGTAATCCTTATCAGATTATAACTATTCATAATTATATTTAAATATGAAAATTAAAGCAAATAAACTCATGTAAAGAGCCTCTCTACATAAAATCATGGATTAATTTTAGAAAAGCCCCCTCAGCTAATTTAATTTGAAAATTCCCCTTAAATTTGAGCATATTGTAGATAATCTCCTTCAACTATAAAAATTTGAGATAACCCCTTGCACTTTTCTTACTTAACCTCCTCCCCCCCACACCCCACACCCCACCCCACCCCCCCCAAAATAAGATGTGTCACAGAAAACCCCTCTCAACTATTTTAATGTGATAAACGCCCTCAAATTTGAGCTTATCGTAGATAACCCCCTTAAGTTCGAAGTTTTGAGAAATTTTCATAAACTCTTCTCACTTCACACCTGAAAGCTAACATTGTTATGTCTATCATGTCATATGACAAGTAGGTGACTGAGAAAATACCAAAATACCCTCGATCATAAAAAAATACTCTGATTTTTTTAGGATAAGACTAAGAGAGGAGAAAGAGAGCAAAAGGCATTGTAAATTCAAAATAGTTCCATTTTTCATTGGTTGGGGGTTTCTTTGTAATGGAATGAGTTGATTTTCAAAAGGGTATTTTAGTTATTTACAATTTGAAATAACATCAAGGGATTTGGAGAAAAGTGTAAATGATTTAGCTGAGTTTTGTGAGACACCCCATAGTTGAGGGGGTTTTCTCTGATTTTCAAAGTTGAGTGGGGTTCTCTATAATATGCCCAAACTTTAGGGTGACTTTCTAAAATTATAATAGTTGAGGGGGTTTGATTGAAATCTACATGTGTTTTTATTCTATCAAAAGATGACATGTGGACACTTAATCTTACATTCACTAAAGAATTCTTATAAAATTAAAACTATTCATAATTAAAAAAATCTAATACATAAATATTTTGTAATCCTTATCAGATTATAACTATATCCATAATTAAAAAAAGCTCATGATTATAGGGGGTGTGTCTCAAAAAAAACCTCACTTAACTATTTTTATTTGAGAAAACCCCCTCAACTTTGAGCTTATGATAGAGAACCCCCCCCCCCCCCCCCCAAAATCAAGTTTTAAAATTTAAGAAATCTTCATGAACTCTTATCACTTTACACTCTGAAAGCTAACATTGTTAGGTCTAGCATGTCACATGACAAGTAGGTGACTGAGAAGGGACCAAAATACCCCACAATCATTAAAAAATACTCTGATTTTAGGAGAGAAAGAGAGGAGAAAGAGGGCAAAAAACTTTGTAAATTGAAAAGAGTTCTTTTTTTCCTGGTAGGAGATTTCTTTGTAATTGAATGTGTTATTTTTCAAAATGGTATTTCAGTTATTTTGTATTTTAAAATGACGTAAAGAGGTTTGATGAGAAGTGTGAAAGATTAGAGGGATTTTGTGAGACATCCTATAGTGAGAGGGTTTTCTCTGATTTTCAAAGTTGAGTGGGGGTTATCTACAATATGCCCACATTTTAGGGTAGTGTTCTCTAATAAAAATAGTTGAGAGGGGTCTTCTAAGACACCCACTATTGTTGAGGGGGTACTTCTCAAACTAACACTGAAATCATATATTCAAAATTATATTCGTGTCAAATTATATTTAATGTCGATGAATTAGTCTTACCCTTAAAATATTATTGATGAATTTGTCCCTTTTTTTTTGTTATTTATTAATTTGATATCATGTCTTTGCTGCTTTTTATAAAGAGGATTTTTGGTTCACCCGTGATTCTCTTCAAAATATTAATAAGACACAAGACATCATACAAAACATATAACATATGAAGATTTATAAAACTAAAAACTTTCTTATTACAAAAATATTCCCAATGATCCAAAAAAAAAACAAATTATTTACATAAATTACCAAAATATTATCTCGAATTCTCTTTGTTTTATCTGATATGTTAAAAAAATCAGACTTCTACACTTCCAAGCTAATGATGCGAGTTCAGTTTACGCTACCCGCTCCCCATTACTTATTCTAAGCACATGCAAAATACTCATGTGTATTATTGTCAACGGCATTACTACATTGATGAATATGTCCAGTTATCAATTGATTGGAAAGTATCCAAGCAGATGCTCGTTGAGCAAGAATTAATGTCTGTAATGCTCTAGGAAACTAGCAAGTGGTATACGTGTGTGCTAGAAAAGTCCATTGTTGACAAATCAATAGCAGTTGTCAAAAAAACCCAGGAAGAAGCAACTAGAGAATCGCCCTGACTCGCCAAATAGAGTCCAAAGTCGTAATCTATGAGCTGGATCAGCAATAACAAATGCTGGCATCAAGTAAAGATGCACCAGACATATAACGATTAAACCGAGTGTTTTACTACATAGGAACTAAGCTAGTGTCGGTATAACAGTACAGATAAGATTGAGACGGGATAGCTGACTTTTGGATCAGATCCAACAAGTAATACACGCGTGCACTTCTCTATAGTGACGGGTTTGCCTTGAATCCAGCTATACTCAACATAACTTCCTACTAGGGGTGGAAACATCCGTAACCGTATTCGTTAGGATACATATATGTTTGTTCAAATGTATAATCGATAGGATGTGGTAACGGATATGATTTTGTAGTGAAATATCCGGATTCGTATCCAAAATAACCGAATATATATTGATCATAGAGCTACAATTGTTTCAATATTTAGATTAATGAATTTGAGACTAATTCTGATGATCAAACTTATCAAGAGTTCCAATTTTAGCTTTTCAAATATAACAAACATATTAATGAACTCTCTTGTACTGTATGAGCTATATTTTTTCAATATTGTTTTTATTTTCTCATATCCGTTAGGTATCCGCATATACATCCGCATGTATATTTGTATCTATATCCGATTTTAGCAAATATGAATATGAATTTTCTTTACCGAGACATATCTGTATCCGTAAATGACAAGCGGATATGAATATGATAAGTATCACATCCGGGCCATATCTGAGCCATTTCCACCACGAGTTCCAACTGTTCCTCTCTCAGAAAATCATTAAATTCAACTGTTGGTGTACAGCCTACGCATGGAATACAGATCACGAACCAAGACTTGTCTGACGAGGGGTTCAATCTTCCTTTCTCATCTTCAATACCTAGACGGAGCTTGTCACATTTATGTCATCTAATTTTGGTTATTCTGTACAGTCAATAGGAGAGGTGGGGGAGTGGTCCACAGGATCTGGCCCGTATCAGAAAGTTAATGAGTTGTGTTAAGTGGTAGAGTAAGGATATAACTCTAGGGGCCTTTGTGTGGAGAATTGCTCAGACAAAGAGGTAACACAAGGACTTTATAAGATATCAAGGGTGAGGTCAGGAGAAGGGACCCCAATTGCCATCCTCACATGGGAGTATCACATATACTCTGATAAGTCTGGACCAACTTAGCCACAGAAACAACACAAGGTACAAAAAGTAAGTTAACTCACTTGACAAAAGAAACCTAAACCCACCTGTATTCAAAAAGTAATGAAACTGACTGACTGTTAATGAGATAACAAATCCTGACTCACTTTTGATCTTAGGGTGTGTTTGGCAACCACCTAAAATTTGGCCAGGATTGATCGTCGCTCTGTTTTCAACTAAACTGATTTCGTTATGGTCCGGGGTGTACAAACCCAGGTTTCATGACCAAATTTGGTTTTCGGAAAACTGGCCAAACCTGGCTCTGTTTTACCTGAACACAATTTTTTTTCAAAATGAAACTAGGAACAATCCTGATCCCATTTTGAGGAGTTGCCAAACACATCCTAAAACTGAGTGGGGATCACAGCAAGTAGCTATACATCCCAAGCATGCCACAATTAGTCAGTATTAAAGCTCTTTCTGATTCCTAGCCTGGGGAATTGAACAAAGCTTGGCATTGGCACTTTGATTTACCGTTGCAGACTCAATACAGCTTTGCAGCGAGATGATAGAGACGTTCGCGTGTTGCCAATCAGTCAAGGTATAACATAGCATCCGACTAGGCCACAAACAACGCGTTTAACATAGCTATATCCTACAGGATGGTGAAATATGAAGACCTGGGTCCTGTTGTGTGTTAGTGTGGCGTACTTATCGAACTACCAAACAAACGAACCAACGTGCAGATGTTGGCTGCAAATCCAGCAGCAACACATGGACATGATCCAAGAGAATGAAGATGGTCCTCTTACTTCTTTTCTTTGTCTAGCGCTAATGGTGGGTGGGTCACTGGGGTAGCTACCAAAGAAGAAGGGTGAATGAAGGTTAAAAAATGATTGGTTGCTAAGCTTGACGGCAGGAACCAAATCATGTGCCTTAACTTATGCATGTCACTGTTACTTGCAAGAAGACAGATGTGATATGACACTGCTGCGTATGAAATCTTAAGGCTTGGGGCCCCCTTACTGGCTCCGTAGGTAACATGCCTACCTTCCTTTCCCTCTTGATTCTTTCTTGCAATCAGGGGCTGCACGAAGATGCATGCCGACCTCTCTCACTGCCTCTAGCTAGTATTCATAATTTCATCGGTCATCGTCCATGTTGAAGATGTCTGGGTATGTTTATGCGTACTAGTAAATTAAATCCCTCCATCCAAAGGGAAAATCTAACAGTTGGGTGGGTACTGTTAGTTGGAAGGTTACTCTTCTTATGTGGTTTTAAATAACATAAGGTTACCTACATGAAGTATGCGTCGCAATTAGCAATGAACTCTCGTCCCAACTATTAAGTTAGACACACAGTATGAAATATTCCCAGTAACAATTCCGACCAAGAACCAGAAATGTTCTACTGCAAGCTTCCACTTACACCATTTTTCCGGGCAAAAAGTAGAGAGTGAAAAAACAGAATAACTCTCCCTTAATTTGAAAACTCAACAATGCAATAGATATCTTTTTGACCAAGTAGTTGAGGTGTTATGTTATGTCTGCCCCAAAATGACTTTAGCCAAAACCTTCCCCTGATAAGTTGTAGATAAAAAACTTATCAAGCAATCATAGCACTTTATAATGTAATTTCAAAAACTTCTATCTTATGACCATCTTATGCATAATGATGAAAATTGATAAAGTTCACAAACTTGAAGCAAGTGGTGGAACACAAAATATGCATGCATTGTACTAGTTTCATGGGAAAAATACATGCGCTAATCTTTTTACACCTTAAAAAATGCTTGTTTCTTGATACTGAATGACAGAACCCCCCTACTGTCCCACAAAAAAAAAAAAAAAAAAAGCGGCAGGGGAAGTCTGAATGAATAGCTTCCTAAGACACAACAGACACAAACAGTATGGTGTATGTCTAAAATAAATCTCAGAGTGGTGTGCATCTAAAATAAATTTCTTCAAATACTACTACTCAAGCCACTACAGAGTTAGGGAATCGGAGCTCAGTAGATTCCCACATGCTTATTACACATGAGAAAAAGCATATGCTGCTCAATACAGCTAAGGAAAACATAGCATAGTTGTAGACAATGTTATTACACATGCAATTAATAAAATAAGACAAATAAATAGATCTTAGTAAGTGTGGCATGGAGATGGCTGACCAGAGACTGATAAGCAAGCAGGGGCTTGCGGCTGAAGGTAGGCATTTGCCGCAGAAAACATGCCGAACATGAATCTGTAATGCCTTCTGTTGTTGATTAATGAGTATTAAAAGAGAACACTGAAGAATTTTGGCCTACTGATACCCTGCCAAACAACAGAAATGGTTGGCAGATAAGAAATTTTGAGACCATGAATATCCCCAAAAATGAGAATTTGTAATATATTAATCCACCATTAGGTTCCTGAAAGACAAGCTTAGAACAATACTACTATTATTGCAAATATCTAAAACAATATGGTAATTAACAAACGTATACTTGTTCTTTATGGCTGAAAGACATGCTTAGAACAATACCACTGTTGCAAGTATCTAAAACCATATTATAATTAACATATATTTGTTCTTTATGGCTGTAGTAGTAGTAGTAGTAGTAGTAGTAGTATTATTATTGTTATTATTATTATTGTCTAAAACAATATGGTAATTAACAAACGTATACTTGTTCTTTATGGCTGTAAGACATGCTTAGAACAATACTACTATTGCAAGTATCTAAAACAATATTATTTATATTATTATTGATAACCTAACCCGAAATCGAACCCAAGACCGTGGGAGCCATATTGGAACCTCCCCACCGTCCGGGTCACCCGCAATGGGTGATACTGTTTTATTTTATTTTCTTATTTTTCTAAAAGCTAAATTATTTACTCTAAAAAAGATCTACTACCATATTATAATGGTCTGAAGAAAAGAAACCTTCCAGTGGGGAAAAGGCCGAAACCAATAGGGGATTACTTAACAAACATGTGGCGGCTAAGAATCACCTTCAAGAACCTTGCTTCAAAAATGCGCATTGATTTTTCTCATGCGAGAACCAATCAGAAACAATCCACCAAAGGGCACTGAGAGTTCTGTTCATGAGCACTAAGAAGGGAACCCTCAATATAAGAATTCCTAGACAAGAATGAACCAAGGAAGCAAGATCTTCGCATGGCTTCTCCTCTCCAGTGAATAAGAAGGCTAGGACGCAAATACCATATTCGGCTATCTTCGAGGACCCTGCAAATAGGAATCACCTGGATTGAACTCTTCTTCCCTCACCTACACTTACTTCGGTAGATACACAAGTAGCACAACAATGTTACAAAAACCAAATACCATAAACTTAAATTTATATCAAACAAAATAATTGGAAAAGTGTGCATTTAGATTAATCCTGAAGAGAGCCGTTGCTTCAATGTGATTGTGTGATTCAAGCTGGCTAGTTTAGCTAGACTTTCCTCAAAACAAATCATATCTTGCATAGGATGACTGCTGCACCACTGAAACAGCATTGTGTAATTTGGATCTTTATATTAGGGATGGAAACATATGCAAATTATCAATATCAAGTTTGACACGCTATCTGTGTATTGACGTCCAAACAAAATCCTAACTCATATCCGTGCCTGCTAGAAGGTAACAAATGCAAATACATACAGAAAATATATATTCGCTTCAGTTACATGCCTTGTCTAATGAAAATCAGTTGAACACAACCTATATAAAAGGGCAGCTAATAGATTTTTAGGCACAAAACGTTTTATGTAAAACTGTGGCACGATTGTTGGACATACTCAATAAGATTAATCTTTGATAGATGAGGTAATTCCTCAGGGGCCATGGAAGTGTTATGAGTCATAAATGTGGTAGTGAGAATTGATATATCCAAGGTCATAGCAAAGGTGAAGTGTGCAAGTGTACTTTATCATGCTGGTGGTAATTGTAATAATGGTAAGTTTTGGCATTTACATGGAAATAGACTCCAACTCTTCATAAGATGTTAGTTCTTCTTCTACACAATAGGCAACGAAGAAACAAGGTCTTCCACATTTCCTGTATCATCTTATTTAAGAAGAGTATCACTCCCTTGTTCAAAAAACTTCCTGATGGAATGGAAAAGGTGAGTGTCGACCCACGATCCACGCATACTCTTGCGCTGTCCCATTTAGTCAGGATCAAGCAGAGCAACGATGACAAAAAATGCTACTTTGGGGCTCATACTGTGCTTTAATGCTCCTGGCCAAGAATGGCAGAGTCCTCCCATATAGAGCTTTTCTAAGGATTTTGAGGAGTAAATAGCAGTATTTCATTCCCATCATGAGTCAGCTACTTCAGATAGAAAACTCAAGCATATATAGGTAATGGCTTTGAGTAGTCAATACATCTACTACACGGCTTACTAATCAAAAGCTTCTACCTAGAAACTTTCTAGATTTGTTCCTAATTTTGGGGTTTTGTTTACAATGAAGAAAAAAAGAATATAGACAAGTTATTTCTGTATACATCTCTTTGCGCTTTGCAATATAATGTTCATATTATACACACGTCGAAGCTAACATATTGAAAGTAATCTTGTATAAGGATACAAAGTTACATGGTGGACTTGTTATCCAGACCTGTCAACTATAAGAAACTACCAATGCCAGTGCATCATCAGTATTGCTTTTAACATCTTATATCACCATGATGTTAATTATTATTTTAATATGATAAGTTAATTGGCTTTAGATATATGTAGGGTTAATTGCACACAGACTTCTGTAATATCGCGTTTTGGAACTTGTTCCCCTTGTAATAGTTTGATCTTGGCAGATAGACCCCCCAAGTGAATTTGTTTGTTTGTTTGTTTGTTTGTTTTGTGTTTTTTTGAGTTTTTACCATCGAGAATTCTGTTTGCCAAAAAACTTTTTTTTTCCCTGATGGTAAAAGGATAAAAAAAAATATACTCAGAGGGCAATCTGCCAAAATCAAACTACAGGGTAGTAAGTTCCAAAGCATGATACTAAGGGAGTCTGAGCAATTAACTCATAAATACATAATGATTGTTGTGCTGCCTAAGAACACATTGTTTGTAGCTTCTAAACCAGATATGTCATCAAATTCAACACATATCTGCTTTTCATACTAAACCAAACCATGCATTTCAGTTGTAGAAACTCAAATTTGAAATTTACAACCACATTCTGGCATTAACAGAGAGTACAAATTTACTATAAAACTCCACTTTTGGAGCTTAAATTAAAAATCAAAAGACTAAAAGAAAGAGGATAAAACAACTTACAAATTAGAGCATATCATCAGTCAATGGATGCAAGGGGACATAATTCCAATCAGCAGACAGTATATGAGGTCGGTTCCTGAGGTTAAGAACATTACTCTACTAGCTTCGACCTTAAAAAACAGATCTTTAGATTGTTCTAAACAACTGAAGCCAAACTTGTGTCCAAAAATATTAAAGTATAAAGGCCACATCCCTGATACTTCTATAATGAAGCAAAAGAAAGAGGCTTCCACACGAGGGGAAAATGTAGCACCGTCATAACAAAACATTCGACAGTTCTATCAATCTTTTCATTGGTATGCCAGATAGTCTGCAAACAAGTCCAAAACAAGTGGGCGATACAAGTAGCGTTATAAATCTATAATTGCAGGAGGATGATAAGAGTAACGAGAAAATAATTAACATTACAATAATTTTACTGCTTAATACGCACAAATTCAAAAAGGATGTGATATGCTGCATTAGTTAGAAGCTCTCCTGCATGCATCGAGGGTGTGAGGGAGATGTAATAGAAGAACCTTGGGTTCAGGCTCAAAGTACAACTTCAGGAAATTTACTCTCAGTTTCCCGAGTGAAAGGGCATCTATTATGAACAAACTGCTGTAAGTGGATCAAGATGGGTCTGCATGAGAAAGAGAGACCCTTCTACCCACGAAGAAAAAAATCCACTTCAAAATTGGGTACAGATTACAGAATATACCACAGTAACTTTCTAACTAGAGCCAAAGAATTCCAACCTATAAAGAACTATAACTTTCTAACCTGAAAGCAAACCAAACACCAAGAAGCAGATATGTGGCTCCATCCGTATAGTCCTCATTTCTCAACCAGCAATCACATGGATTAGAGGATTCATGTTAAAAATCAGAGTGACATTTATCAATGGTTGAATGAGAAATCACATTAAACAAGTTAGCACTAACAGGCCCTCCGTTAGAACTTCCGTGCGGTATGCTAACCCTGACTGGATTAATGATCAACTAGGAATGGTTATTTACCATTTTACCCATAACAATGGGTTAGATGGATCAACTGGCAGGTGGGGGAAGAAAAAAGTTTTGATACATATGAGATTAAATGAATTAGTAGCGTAAACGGGTTTAACTGAAATGAAGCATGTGTTTAGATTTGTACTCAGCATAAGGCTATAACTGATAATCCATATTAAAAGTTAAACTTGATGAAATATTCTCTCAGATCAAACAGTAGCAAACTAAAGGGACTAACTTGAAATAACTTACAGGATCGAGGACTTAATAGTAATTTCAATAATTAGGATATTTTCAAAATATTAAAGATTTAAAGGACTAACACCGAAAAAACCAAAGTAGTTAAGTGTATGTCCATTGCATAATTAATTATATTTTTAATTACTTCAGACTAGTTTTCTGGTGTTGTCATTTTGAAGGGTTGGAAAATTTGTCCTCGGGTTGGAAAATTTGTCCTCGGGTTGGAAAAAGTTGGAAATTTTGGGAGCCTCAGGCGAGATCCACACGAGCTTTTGCACAGGTCCGAGCGTCTGCAAGATCAAAAGACCAGATCTAGATCCCGTGCAAGCGAAGAACTCCTTCTGAGTCAGATCTACGGGGCGAGGAAGAGAATTAAGGCCAGATCTACGTCGATCCAGGTCAGCTCTACGGTTCTACCCTCTAGATTAAGCTTCGTCTTAATCTCAGGGTCTAGCGCGTGACTTCGCTTCGTTGATTTCACCTGCTCTGGCGATCATCTCCTTCGTGAGTTGATCCCCATCAGTATTTTATTTCCTTCGTGAAATAAATACCCCAGATCCATAGATCTAGCATCTACAAAATTTCCTCAAACCCAAGATTCATGGTTGAGGTATAAAATTTTTTGTTGTTTGTTTTCTAGGAGTCTAAGTTCATCAGCAAATAGTTTTTCAAAACTTAGATCAGAGAAACATGCATCTAACACAGTTCCTTGGTTTTGAAAGAGCTGATCTGATCCTATTTCTTCTAATATCTTCAGCTCCACACCAAAGATTTCCTCAAAACTTAGATCTGACTCATTCTCTTCTTCTTCAAATGAATTTTCCTGAATGTAATTTATTTCTAGAGGTTGATTAGTTGGCTGGTTTTCTAGATTAAAAATGTTAAGATCAACAATTAAATTCCCAAATGACAGCTTCATTTGACTAGTTCTACAGTCGATTAGAGCATTAGAAGTGGCTAAGAATGGTCTTCCTAAAATGATTGGTATCTGACCTTTGAAATTGGAAACGGGCGGCATTTCCAAGACTATGAAATCCACTAAAAAAATAAAATCCTCAACCTTAATCGGAGCATCCTCTATCTCACCCATGGAGAATTTGACAGATCTATCAGCTAATTGTAAAGTGTATTTGGTTAGTTTGAGTTCTCCTACACCTAATTGCTGGTAGACTGAAAAAGGAAGCAAATTGACACTGGCCCTTAAGTCTAAAAGTGCCTTATTAATGTAGGTATTACCAATGACACATGAACTGGTAGGACAACCTGGATCCTTATGTTTCAAAGGTATGGGTTTTGAGAGCATATCACTGAAATTAACAGCAAGAGAGACTTTCTTTGGAATATTTATTGTTCTCTTTTTAGTACACAAATCTTTCAAAAATTTTGCATAAGCAAGGACTTGTTCAATTAAATCTAAGAGAGGAATGTTGACCTTAACCTGCTTGAAAGTTTCTAGAATTTTCTCCTCCTAAGGGGAGTATTTCCTAGAAGTCTATCTGGGATGAGAGCGACTAGTTTAAATCTATCAAAATTAGGCTCAGGTTCATACTCTTGGTAACCAGAAAGGGGTGATTGCTGAATAGAGTCATCAGAAGGAGAGAGAATTTGTTCTGGTTCAAGAGTTTGACTTGGAGGTATTCTAACTTGATTATCGACCTATTTTCCTAACCATAGTGAATGGCTTGCATTCACTTGAGCTTCATATGTTGAACTAGAACCCGTGTTCTTGGGGTTGACCTCGTGTTGACTCGAAAATGTTCCTTTCTCTCTCTCACTCATAGCACTAGCTAGTTGACCAAGTTAGGTTTCTAACCTAGCTATGGCTTGAGTGTTGGAATTGAGAATTTGTCCAGCTGATTGCATAAGGGAATGCAAAGTGTTGGATGTTTGAGTCAACAAGTTGGTGATCTATGTAGAAGCTTTAATCATGGTCTCCAAATCCATTTCTAGCACATTGAGATATTTGTCATCATCAGAATTCGAAGGAGTATAATTTACAGATTGATGATGAGAAGGCTGATTTGGATATGACAGATTTGGTTGATAGAAATTGGTTTGAGAATTGAAAGTAACTGTGTTAGCGCACCCCCCACAAAA
>JBAKGM010000139.1:42547-74173 GCA_037177215.1 Asparagus racemosus | reverse complement strand
CGAGTCTCGGCTGCGTCTTAAGACCCTCACAGTTGGGAGGTGTGCGAGCCTCGTTTTCACCCTTATATTTTTTGACTGTCTACAACCTCCAAATGGGTATATGAGGATAAACTAATCCCTGAAACTCCAGTAAACACGCGAGTATAAAGTGTGTTGACGCCGATCAACGCGTCGCCACCGAAGGGTTTGTCGATCAATGGTTGGATCTTAACAAAATTCTGACGCCGGTCAACGTGTCGTAGTGAAGAATTCGCCAATCAATGGCTAGATTCCACACATATTTTGCCGCCGATCAGCGCGTCGCAATGAAAAATTCCCCGATCAACGGAGGAGTCTAGGAAAAAGTTTGATGGTCAGTTGAATGATAACTCACCTGTACAAGTCAAAACCAAATCAACTCAATCAGTTTCAGTTTAAGATTCCGACACCGGTCAGACAAAAAATATAGCACCGTGATACATTCAGATATCCTACAAAGTACTGGAGAATCTAAAAGGATTGGAGGAATCAAGTTTTAAAGCTAATCTCAGTTTTCGTTATACCTAGAGCAAAAAAATTCACCTATCGGTTTTAGGTTAAGATTTCGACAGCGATCAGGCAATAAATGCAGTACCGTGATACCTTCAGCCATCCTACAAAGCACTGGATAATCTAAAAGGATTGGAGAGATCAAAGACCGAAGTCATTTTCAGGTCCTATTACACTGATTGAAGGTTTGGACCTATCATATCCAAAGTATTTCAGGCTCTTCTATAAAAGAGCGAGACTGAAACACTTAGGAGGGGGTATCTGTAGGCGTTGAAAATTACCTATCAGTGCCCAAACATGAGTCGTGACGGTGGGTTGACGATCAACGACCCATCCGACGATGCGACGAAGAATCGCTGACAATGCAACCATGCCGCAAACACTTAAAAGCGAGTCGACGAACACATGGAGCGAGTCGGCGAGGCGTGCAAGTCACTGAAGCGACGAATCATGAAATAAATCTAATGGCGAAGCTTCAGATCAGCAAATTTTGGCGAGATGGAACCACCCGGACTCAAACGTCATCCAAACCGAGTCAATGAACTCCGGAATTGGCGAAACAATCAACCGGACACGGGAATCGAGGCGACCGGATGAACTGGGCACAAAATAATCGCCGGAATAAGACTACAAGAGGCCAAAAGCCGAAACAGCTCAATTTTGGCCGAGATGGCTCGGTCAAGGCCGAGACAGCTTGGCCTTGGCCGAGATTGGCCTTGGCCGAGGTGACTCGGCCTTAGCCGAGTCTGCTTGGCCAAGGCCGAGCCACAAGCCTCCAGGAGACCCCCCAACCCCCATAAATAGTGAGGGGGAGTCTCATTTGTTCGGGGTTAGAAATTTAGGCATTTGAGGCTGGATTTCTGAGAGCTCTTTGCACAGATCTGAGCCTTTGCGAAGAAAAAAAGTCAGATCTAAATCCCGTGCGCACGAAGAACTAGTCATAACTCAGATCCACGCAGTGAGGAGAAGATTTGGAGGAGATACAGACTAGATCTACAGTGATTCAGGTTAGATCTACCAGATCCACCCTCAGAATTAAGCTTGGTCTTAATCCCAGGGTTTGTGCGTGACTTCACTTAGTCGATTTCACCCACTCCGGCGATCATCTCCTTCGTGAGTTGATCACCGTCGGTGATTATTTCCTTCGTGAAATAATCACCGCAGATCTGTAGATCCGGCATCTGGATCTGATCACGCGGTGGTCCACGGACGGATAAAAGAGTCCCCGGTACAGGCAAAGAACCCACATAATTGAGGATCTGAAAAACGGATCCCGTGTTTGTTCACAAAAGGGCAAAAAGTTATAATCTTTTTTATTTGTCATTGTAAGCCTTATAAAAAGGTGATATTTTTATTGAATTTCATTGTAAAAGCCAAGAGCTATAACGAATTCACAATCAATGGAAATCACCGCAACTTTCCCCGAGAACACCGTTAAGGACCCAAACCTAAACATGTTTGAATGGAAGATACCGAAACCCATTTAATTCACATCTTTCCCCATAAGGGTGACCTCTTTCACGCATGATTCTCCTTCAGCAGCTCTTTTATTAGAGTCCATAAAATGACACTGAAGCAGCTCTAAGCATCTATTATTCTCCATTTCTCCAACCCTAACCCTAACCATATATTTCCTTGAGATTTACCATTAGAGAAAGAGGAAAAAACTCTTTCTCTTATTAAATTAAGCGGGAAATGACACAGACACACGCACAAACACACATACACACACACAAAGGGAGGGAGGGGGGAGAGAGAGAGAGAGAAATGAAGACTTTTGAGGGGAATTAACTCCATGAGTGAAAAAAGTAAATGCGAAAATTCTTTTGGGGGGGGAGAATTAACTCCCATTGGTAAAAAGTTAAATGCAACAATCCTAGTGTTGATGTCTGTTATTATACAAGGGGTTTATTTGCGGATTATGAGGGTGTTAGGGTCCTCAAACTCCTTCAGATGGCTAGTTCCGAAGCTCGTTGTTCTTCCCTACACATGAAGAACTCTTGAGAGGACGGAGTTGTCTCTCTGGTTATTCCTCTGACGATCAAGTCAATAAATGATCTTGAGTGGGAAAAATGAAGTGAAAGTGGTTCAGAATTGCATGAAAAAGGCCAGAGGGTTACCTCATGCAGTGCATCTTTCTTTTATAGTGGAGCAAAGGGATAGGTAGGCAACTTCGGCCGAGTCTAGGTGGCAGCCCAGTCATCACCTACTTCACAAGTGTCGTTTATTAAAGGAAGTGAGTCAGCTAGGTATTTAATATGGGAATGACAGCATGTGCTATGTGCTGACTAGGTCCGATAAGTCATGAAGACTATAAGGGCCAGAGCCATGATGATTCTGTGAGATCATTTAATGCGACGATAGTTGGCTGTCGGCGGGGATTCCGAGAACACACTGCCTTTATAGTCGTCTAGCTGAGGGCCAGTAAACACCGTCCTTTTAGTCGGCTACGCGAGTTGTCAGCCAGAATAGTAGGCCGAGTGCGGGTACTTGTAGAATCGATCTGGTGGGTAGGTCAACAGTACCATCTTTCTAGTCGGCTATGGGAGTTGTTGACTTGTGGGGTCGGCTGCAGGGGCAGCTTGAGTCACTTGTCTCAGAATATCTGATTAGGCGTAGAATGGGACACGTGTCGGTCCCGTGGGGTGGATTAATATTTGATGATTTAACTGTCATAATACCTAGCTATCCTTAACCAAACCCTAATTAAAGCATTTGGACGGCTATACTAATATAGAGACTATTTGAACTCACTAATATGATTTGGAGACCTAATAGCTGTTATGATGATTTGAGGGAGTTAAATTAAAATAGTCATGATTTTAGAAAGTAATATCGAAATAACTTTTTATTTACTTATTTGCCAGCTTAAAAATAGAATGGGCCAATGGGATTCACCTTTATATCACATTACTGGGTATAAAATTTATCGAATTATAATCAATTTGTCAAAATTTGAAGGGAAAAAAACCTTATCGGATACTTATATTCCATAAAATTTGTTGGTATGCATAACTTCACATTACATTTGGAGAGTGTGGTACTAAAACTTAACTCCCAGAAATATAAAAAACTAAAACTTTTCAAACCACACTGTTCTTTTTTTTGGGATCTGATTGGGGTTATCAAACCCGATGCACTTAAAACCTTGAACAATATAGGTAAATAAATAAACAGAGTAAGGTTGAATTGAATCAGCGATACAATTGACTTTAAAAAATAACTTTGCAAAACTGGAGAGTCTGCATAATTATAACACAATACAGAGTGAGGTTGCTATATAGTAGCTAGCTTTGTATGTTGTATACGGTATACCCCACCAATATAGGAAGGGACAAAATGAGAGTTGGCGACTGGGCCAAGCTGGGCCAACACGGGTCCATGCCCATCAGTTTCAAGCTGATCCGAGCCGGGTCGATCTTGAGTTCAGCTTGAGCCAAAGCCCGGGTATCCAAGCTGGGAACACAACCTAACCCGACCCACTGACACGACCCATTCGAGTCGGGCTGGGTTGGTCAACCCAGCACACTAACTTTTATTTTACTTTATTTTATTTTATTTTTTGACTTTTTTAAAACTTGATTTAGATGAATTTCGACCAATCAGTAATAATTTTGTTGCATCTTGAGGAAGGTTTTGGACTCGATCTATTAATTTTTTTGCTTGAAAAATACACACTTTGTCTTTGTAATTTTTTAATTACTAAATAGTTACTAATAGTTAGTTAGTTACTAATAGCTAGTTTATTTTATTAAAAACTAATTTTAGTATGGAGAATGAGTGGGAGTTAGGTTCCAAGCTCGGTCCGGACCTGGATTCGATCCGTGCTATGTTGGGCTTGCGGGCCAGGTTCGAGTTCGGGCCTAGGTTTTAAAAATAAACCAGTATTCTTCCAGCCCACTTTGAAATCCAGCCGAGCTAAACCGAGCCCGAATTCTTCTGGAACAGGCTGATTATGAGCGTATGCTGACTAAGTTGGACCGACTGCATTATGTCACTCTTTATATAGTCACAGTCACATTTGAACGCTTTGACAAGGTAAATTAACGATAGTTGAATTGAAATTTGACGAACCCAACTAGGAAGAGAGAAAGAAACCCCCCGCCAACTTGGGAATCCATTACCCTATATAGATAACGTAATTGAGAATCATTGCTAATATTTGTAGACCATACAGTTACTTGCTAATACGTAGTATTCATATCATATATATATATATATGATTATAATGGAGAAAAATTAACACATAAACAAAATGTTTTAGTAACTACCTCAGAATTTTGACTTATTTTGGGGTGAGGACTATAGTCTATAGGGGCAATCTTTTTATCAAGTAAAGCACATGCTTCAACCAATCTCTTTCACGCAACTTCATCAAACAACATTGACGAATTGCTGGATGCACACTAAACATATATTTTGATCCATATCCATTATGGCGGAGTCCTTAATTTCATTAGATTATCCGTAAGAAAATAAATCTTTAAAAAATACCTAGTTGATCATTCATCAAATAAATTTTCTTCCTAGAGGCAGATAGATCATCAACGACGCAGTAAAATCAGCGATCTATTTTCTACTGGAAATCCAAAAAATTGCATCTTCAATCTCAGATTGAGAAGTTTACCTCTCGATTGAGCATTGATCGTGAATTCACGGAGAAACCAGCGATGATTGAAGGCGAGATGGAAAACAAAAAAGAAATCGAGCGAAATTCGGAACGTGGGGTCTTCCTCTTTTTGCTCACAAACCTCAAACATGACAGATATCCCCCGAAACATGAATTTTAGAAGTTATTTAGGTTGTTAGTCGGCTTAATTGCACTAAAATACCCTATACTTTTCCCTCTGTTGCACTTATATACCCTATAGATTAATTGCACTTGTATTGCCCCTCACTAGTTTTTGGCCGTACTTATACATATAGTTTTTAAACTTTCACCTATGTACCCTCACTTGTTTTTGACATCACATGTATAGACCTAGAGGGTTTAATTTTCAAATGAGGATATTAAAGTGCAGGTTTTAAAAACTTTAAGGTATTTAAGTACAAATTTTAAAAACTTTGTGCTGCCCACACAAGTGAAGGTATATAAGTGGAAGTCTTGAAAACTTTAAAGTATATAAGTGTTGCAAAAAAAAAGTGATGATATATAAGTGCAAAGTAGCGGGGTCTCCAGTGTTTTTAAAGTTGAAGGGGGTTGCCTCATAATAGTCTGAAGTTAGGGGGTTTTCTTTTTTCTTTTATTATTATTATTTTTTTGGGTTGTGTGGGGATAATTGGCCTATTTAAAATGACTAACATAAGAGTAGAACCAAAAGTAGTGGCCAAACACATAGTTTTTCTTAAATAACAGTAATGCAAGTGTTACGCACGTGATGGTACTGTAGGGTCGAAAAAGTTATTTTTTTGACTGTCTACAAGTACAAGCCGGTCTAGTTTCTTTAGTTGTATACGCTTCAAACTAAATTGTACTGAATGCTTTTCTTTAGATTGCTGCTTACCTTTTTCGGTATTTGCCATGTACCCATTTTTCTATGAGTATGAGCAAAACAATGACTTACAATATTGATATGAATATGATATTACTCTTTAAATTTCCCCACAATGAAACGCACTATGAAGAGTTTTAAGGATAAAATTTTAAAATGCTTAAAAGAATTTGGGGGGACCTATTTCAAAATATGAAGAGTTGGGGGACTAGATAAAAATATCAAGATTCGTGGGAGTAATTTCAAAAGATGGAAGATTGTGGGCTAATATAGTAAAAGGCCCTATCGGAAAACCCCTTGGAAAAAGAGGAGCGATGGTAATTGAATGAGTTGCGAGGGCTAACTAGGGCTGCTTACATCCCATGGTCATTTATAAAACGTATAATCTTAACATCTATTATTATTGATTTTGTTTAGAGGATTATTGTGGCCAGATCAGACACCGAAAGACATCAACCGAAGGAGAGGAGTGAAGGAAAGGAGATAATAGGAGGTGTTCTTTTCATTTTGTCTCCTTAATAAGAATTTCTTCTCAATTTATTACACGGTCTTTCTTTACTCTACTTACATTGCCCTTTTTCTGTAATCTGCTGTGTTATTGGGATTCAAAGCACCACCAATTTATTTTTATTTTTTTATTTTTTATTGGATTCCTCCTGAATTTTCTTTCTTTCTTTTTTATTTTATTTTATTTATTTATTATATTTTAATTCTGACAGTTGCAATAGGTGATGACGGAACTGTAGGATGCAGAATGTAAATGCAAACTGTAGTCTTGCTATTTGCATTGCACCTTAATTTTTGGTCCTTTGATTCTTTGTCTACATTCATCACATAATCCTTTCTGTGAGATACATAAAAGAACTCATCCTAACATAATCCTTGCTGTAAGAGATTGACTCCCTATTTAGTCAATGCGTGATTATGTTTAAGAGGGATATTTTCTTTCTTTATTTATTTGTCCTCCCGCTCTTTAACAGAAGAACATAGAAATAGTTAAAGAAAATAGAAGGAAAACTAGGATGTCCACGACGCACACCACTTTCCCTTGTTTATTCAAGAATTGTAGCTAATCTAATCTAATCTAATATATGCCAACCGGTACGTGTGTCAGTTAGGATATGATGGCGGGGAAGACAATCAACGACGTTAAACGACGCTATAAAGAAAAAGAAGGAGAAGAAGAAGAAGAAGACTGTGTTGCTGATGGGGGCGCTAAGAGAAGGAAATCTGGTGAGGAGAGAGCTCCCTACGCTCTCGGGCAAAAAGATACTGTCTATCGTTACTTGTGTCCTGGAAAAAAGGTAGGAAGAATCATTGGAAGAGGTGGGGAGATTGTACGGAAGTTGATGGCTTCTAGTGAAGCAAGGATTGTAATTGGCGAAAGCATGTGACAATTTTTAGCTCAAGCAATGAATCGGATGCCTTCGGAGATATTGGTAAGTATGTCTGCGCTGCCCAAGATGCACTCTTTCTGGTGCATGAGAAACTTGTTGCAAGTGAGGCCCCAGGTGATGAGGATCTTAAGGTTGCTTCCCCAAAGGCAGAGGTTTCTGTTCGTTTACTTGTTTCATCTGATCAAGTTGGACATATAATTGGAAAAGGTGGTCTAACTATTCACAACATACGGAATGACAGTTAGGCTCTCATTCAAATTTTGAAGAGCGAACATCTTCCACTTTGTGCTAATACCAGCGATGAACTTATCCAGGTATTAACATCCGGGTGTTTTAAGTTTAGTTTATTAAACTAACTCTATCACAATGCTGGCAACATATTTGCATCTGTGGTCTTTTAAAATTGAAAAAAAAAAATTTTAAAACTATTTCCAATCAGCTTCTTGGTTCAATTTGTCAGATTTGCATCTGATCATAACCTGTGATTTTTAGAATGCTGAAGCTGTCTATATGACATTCCTTGTTCCTTTAGACTTACCATTTCCAGAGTTGAAGTCTTAACTTGTTGATGAGCTTCATTTTACAGTTTTAGCTTTGAGGCATCTTAAAGCGAATATTTTAATGCATACTTGCATTAGTGTACAAGAACATATCGTTTTGAGTCGATGTTGAGTTACTTGGTTGTGGTTGCATAGAAGAACTGCATGGGCTTGCTAGCTCTGCATAATCCTTTGTTCATTGTTCTCTCTCCTTTACCATCTTTTATAATTGCTACTGACCATATGATGTTCTTCATCAGATAATGGGAGACGCACCAGCTGTAAAGAATGCTCTATTTCAAGTTTCTTCGCTCCTTCATCACAGTCCATCTCGCTTACAAAACCTGCAGGGTACAACAGTTCATGCTTTATTTATGCTTTCTCAGATATTAGAGTAAAAAGGCTCAAATCCCAGCGTTCATGCATTTTAAAGCAGATTAAAAAAATATATACATCTGTGTAAAATTGTTAGGGTTTCGACTCATGGAGAGGGTGCTCACCTGCGGGGAATGGTGTTATAGATCATAAAACTGTATCCCTCAACCCTCATAACAACTTTAGAGTTTTGGTGTAGTGGAAGTGACTTGAAGAAGTTCCAATCTTGGTGGGCAGATTGGAGTTATTGCAGTTATAACCACTGTACAACTATTTTTGCAAATGATCATTAATGAAAGTAAATTAACCTGCCTTGGCTTTCTGCTATATACCATGAATATTTTGGGTTATTAATTTTATATGTACCAAATCGATGTTTTATTACTAAATTAATGAAATTTATATATATTCAGTTAGGTTTTATTTTTGAATCAATTTGTTCCCCCTGTAAAGTTACAAGAGAAATATCTATTTTTCATAAAGTGGATTGTGTATCCAAACTATACTAAAGACAATAACAACATCTGAGCATAATGGATATGGGTAAGATAGATCGTACTAAGTCTTGATGCATAAGATTGACAGGGGCTTGCTCTTAGTTTTTTTCCCCTCAAAATTTTAATGGCTTACACAAAATCCTTTAGATGCATTTGTCTGAGGTATCATGTTTGCTGATTAAGCGATTAGAGAGTGGGGGCTCTTTTACATTATTCAGAAGAATCAGCACCATATGCATTTCTTTTATTTCTGACTGTGTAATAAGTATAACAAGTATTAGGTTAGCGTGAATTTTAGGGATAACAATTCTAGTAGATATGTCTGTGTTACTGAAAATGGCAACTGTGTCTTTTGTACATATTCAATTACTTTACAGTCAGATATCTATGAGTTTATCGAGGGAGTTTCTTGAAAGGTTGGCTTTATATTTTCCGAGTCGTGTCCCGTGTGTTTGTATCTCAACCCAATTCATGTGACTTGAATATCTAAGTTTGTCAAGCTGCTGATTCAGAAATTGTTTGGCATATGACACTTGATTTCTTGCTTATTAATATTAGACCAGATGCAGGAGTTTCCTTGCGTTTATAAACTTTTAAAGTTTCCTCTTATTGTTGATTTTGTTGTTCTTTGACTATCGTAAGTATGACATGAATTATATTTTGACATATTACTTGGTCAACAGATTGGTAGAGTTCATCATCTTGCTTACCTTAACTTATTATACTGCTACTAACTGGTGCACTTGTTTGTTCTTGATTGTACGTGTCTTAATTAATTCATTTTATTAGTTTTAATCCTGCTTTTAACTCCCAGAGAAGCCAAAATTTACACACACACACACACACACATTCCATGATAATTCAAGATCTGTGTGAGTTTTACATCTCACTTTATGTCGGGCTTTCAGGATATAAGTTCCTAACAGATTTCTTATGCGAATATTAGTCTCTTACATATCATAACAGGATATCAGTCCCCCACAATTAGTGTTATTTGACATTAGTCCCTCCAGTTCATTATTTACTTAAAACAAAGAATATTATATTATTTTCTAATTGTTGCTTCCACTTTTACCCGATTACCCTCTTCTTATTCTTCCTTATCTCCTGCTCTGCCTTCTTCTTATTCTACTTCTTCTCCCTTTTGACTTCTCCCGTTCACCATATAGCACAGAAGAGTTATCTTCTAATCTTTTAAATTCCAGTTGGTCGAATCTCGTGCATCCAACTCCGAAATTCTCTATCCAGTACTTCTCTCCACACAGAAATTTGGATAGAGAACCCATTTTAACTTCAAAATCAAAATCATGTTTTCATCACTTGCCCAACTAAACTTAAAATCTAAGAAACTATTGTCGTTTCCTCTTACCTTTTATGTGCTCAGACTCTTTTTTGGAAGATAAGAACTGTTCCTGAGGATCATTCTACTGAAATAATCAATAAGGAGCAATACGACAGAGCTAGTATCATTCTTTAGTATCAAAGAACAGAGTAACTAAATTTCATAGAACTTAGAAGTCCTCCAATCATGGCTACTGATGCTACCAAGTGTCTCTGTAACTTGTTTGATCCTTACAGTAAACTTTTCCACACTGATTTGTTTATAGAATACATTCTGAATACAGGTCCTTGCCCACATGTATTGTATTTTGGGCTACATATATTGTATTTTTTGGCCTTGTTATCTGAATCCCTTTCTCTTGACCACTATAGATTGAGATTGGTGAGCATGGAGCTTGAAAGAGGTTTTCTGGGGCTGATGGCTGGAAAATTAAGATGGGGACAGAACTATAACTTGACAATCCTAATTAGCTTCTGAGTATAAATTTATAATTGATTGTCAGATTTGGATCAAATAAGTAATTGAGGAACCAATATTAAGTAGGTGTTTCATATTTCAAGGGACTAATATCCAAAATTCTAATTATGGTGATAGACTAATGTTCAAATAACAGTTTTGTTAGGAACATATATCCTAAAACCTTTTATGTTTTTGACATGAATACCCTGCCAAATTTAGTTTTCTGATTATTACAGGGAATCCTAATATGCCTATTACTGTTATGTTATCATTGTAAATCATCACCTCACAGGCTGTTTAATGTTTTTTTATCCCAAGTCTCGACAACATACATGATGTTCTTACTGGATAATATGCAGTGACTCGTTGGCAGATTATGTTTGTGTAATAAATTCTTTCCAGTATGCAGTTGCCATTCTCCAAATATTATAGGTTTCTACTGACACTACATTTGATTGCTTAGCGTAGTTATGCATTAGATAAAGCAATGAAATATAGTAATATACTACATCCACATTCACTGTTTTTGAATGTCCTTTCCCTACTTCCACTGCAACTTTGCAACCAAACGTATTTCAAGCTTGCATATTTAATGTTAACAATTAAATTTTGTTTTGGTTTCTTTTCATTTCAAATGAAAAGGGCAGTAGCCCACTGCCAGCGGCACTATTATTTTTACATACATATCTTGGAAATAGACTGATAGTGATATGGACCTTTGGGGCTCTTCAGTTTTTAAACTGTATAAGAATGTGTCCCAGTTTGCATAGCTTTAGACCTTAAAATTTATGTGTTAATCTTAAAGTGTTTATGGCAAAAATCATACTCTGGCTTACGGATGGGACGCGTATGGAAAAATACATGGCTTGGAGATAAGTATTTCATCAAATTTCACCTCATCACTTGTAGAGATGTTCTCATTTATACACCTCCTACTTACATGTGCCAACCCATCACTTCATGAAAATATCTCATCTAAATACCTCCTGCACTCTTACTTTATAAAATTCTGATAAACTTTACCTAACCATTGTAACTTTAAGCCAGTTATTTATCAACCATCCATTAAACAATGCTGCTTGAACATTGTTGTTTGACACCTAACCCCTTTTACAACATTATATTGACAATGTAACCCATTGACCACCTGTTGGCAATTTACCTTAAATTGATGCCTAGCCAACTTAAAACCTTATGTTGACACTTAAATGAACCTCTTCTGTTGACGTGAAATCCTCCCATATATGCCTATATGTTTTCAACTTTGTATCTGACTTTTCTACTGGGTTCTTCTGTAACACCTCACGTTCAGTATCGTACCCAATAATAATAATAATAATAATATATGGACTCCTTGACGATTGTCTTCAGTTATATGAACTCCCAATATTTTATCCCACCAACTACAATTGAACCATATCACTATATTATATTTTAATCATCCTTCATCTTTATAAATAAATAAGCTACTGAAATTTCGGGGATTTGGCATACTACGATATAGACCATGGCCCATGGGCTTATAGCTTAAGTAATTTTCTGCTTTAAATAGACATTCGTCTAGTTGAAGTGTTTCTTGCATAAGGTAGTAGTGTTTTAAATGACTCATATTTAGTAAGGAGAAGTGTGGTAACCTTGAAACCTGTAGCAAGTGGTTGCTATGAGACTTTTCTCCTACATTCTTGGTTGTTATCTTTGCTTGTATTGAATGATTTTCTACATGTATCCACCAAAAACATGCCATTGAGCTTTTGATAGATTTTTTGCTTTAAATGACTCATATTTAGTAAGGAGAAATGTGGTAACCTTGAAACTCATAGCAGGCGGTTGCTATGAAACTTTTCTCCTGCATTCTTGGTTGTTTTCTTTTCTTGTATCAAATGATTTTCTACACATATCCACCCAGAAACACACCATTCAGCTTTTGATGTATTTGTTGATTTATGAATTATTTATTTATATTCATGATTGATTTAAGGATTAAAATAAGATGTTATAATGTTCACATTAGATATTATTTTTATATGCACCATTCAGACATTTGTATGTCAGATACTCATTCTGCTCCTTTTGATTTTGACCCAGATGAAATTGTCTACCGTTACTTGTGTGTGGAAAGAAGCATAGGGAGTGTGATTGGAAAAGGAGGTGAGGTTGTAAATAAACTGAGGGCCGATAGTCAAGCGAAGATTATAATTGGTGAGAGGGTACCAGGTGGTACGGAGCGAATTGTGACCATATTTAGCTCCAGCGGAAAAACTAAAACCTTCAGGGATATGAGGGATTATATTTGCCCTGCACAAGAAGCCCTTTTCATGTTGCATGAAAAACTTGCCAGAACTGATCCTCCAGGTGATGAAGATGATACAATTGAATCACATGCTTCGGCTTGTTTACTTGTACCATCAGATCAAATTGGACACGTAACTGGGAAAAGTGGACATGTAATTCATGACATCCGAAGCAATTCCGGGGCTACCATTCGCATTTTTAAGGCCGAGCATCTCCCTCCATCTGCCAATAGTGATGACGAGCTTCTCCAGGTATTGTAACACACACCTGTTTTTTAATTCTCCTGTAGAGTTGTTGATGTAGAAGAATCTTCTGTAAATATGATTCTGCAATTCTTTAATTCTCTCTCTTTTCTCTTTTCCTTTTCTTTTCTTATTTTTAAGGACTGGATTTCGTGTCAAAATTTTAACCTTTACTATGTGCTTGATTTTGTTACTTTTTATAATTTTTTTGTTTTCCTTTTTTTTTTAATAATTTTTTATTTCGGTGTTCAAAGTTACCTTCTTTATAGACCTCGGGTAATTGCATGTCTGGTATTAATGTCTCGAGTGAATATCAACATACTTTATGCTTTGCGGTGGTGTTGGTTACTAGGATCTGGCAGTATAGAATTGCATGGCATGGGCCCATTTATATTACAAATTTTGTTTAAGCTTTCCAATTTTTCTTCATCTCATCATATCTATTCTGTTCGCTGCCAGATTACTGGGCAAGCTCCAAATGTAATGAAGGCTTTGGTTCAAGTTTCATCTTGTCTTCGTGACAGGTCATCATGGGCAAAATACCATCCACCCCCCTATGATTCTCATCCACACCTGCAGCATGGTTCGTATTAATGTCCAGATTTTGGAGGAACAACAATTGTTATGGCTCCGCCAATTCATTTTATGTATATGCAGGTAATGCTTTAGGGGAGAGCTCCTCATTTCCCCATGAAAGGGACGGATATTCTTCAAAGGTATTTTTCTTACGCTTATTGTGTCCTTCTACCAATGTTGCACGGGTGATTGGGAAGGATGGTAGCATCATCAATAAGATCAGGCAGCAGTCAGGAGCATCTATCAAAGTAGATTGTTCAACTGTTGAAGATGATTGCATAATATCAATTTCAGGGAAAGAGGCAAGTGACAATTGTCAATTCTTCTGCACTTTATACAATATTGATAACCTTCACAAAGATTTTTGTTATGTGCCTTTTTTATTCATTTTGATTCAGTGCTTTGAGGATCTGTTTCTTCAACCATCTATGCCGCAGTCAGATTGCAACCTAGATGCAGCGAGATGACCGAGAAACCATATGGTGAACCCTTGTACATAACCGGGCTACTTGTACCCACATCTCAAATTGGTTGTCTAATTGGGAAAGGTGGATCTATCGTTAGCGACATGCGAAGAGCTACACAAGCAAACATCCGTATAATGTCAGAAGGAAACCTTCCTACAGTTGCTTCTCCAAATGATGTTCTTGTTCAGGTAGCTCGTTGCTATATGATTCCTTCAGCATATGCAGATATATGACTCTTGACTTCGAATAACAGAAGTGTAGCATGTCATGGTTTGTTTTGTTTCCTTGTATTTCAGATCAGTGGAGAGCTTGATGCAGCCAGAAATGCTTTGATACAAATATTAACACGTTTGAAAGCAAATCTCTTTGGACAGGAGAGGTCTTTATCGAAGAACCGCAGATATGATGGTTACCGGGTACTGCCTTTGTTAGTTAACTAGTTTTACTTTGTGCAATGCACAGACCTTAGTATTGCTATATTGTTCTAACAAGCATATTGCAATATTATGATTTTGATAGTTTCATACTGCTTACACTCTAGACGGTATACTAATACTATAATTTAGAAATATTATTTAAATAAAAATTAAAAACTTATTAATTTGGAAGTCATTGCCACACTACTAATATATAGAAGCTCAAAAGTCAATTATCTAAGATTTTGCCAATTGTTTTGTTTTAGTATGTAGTATAGATTGCAGTTAAGCATGGCATGTGTGCACGCTAAACATCTACACTAACTTTCTATTTAGTTAGTGTTACTATGTTGTTTCAAATTTCTGTTTCTTCACAGAGTCAATATTAGTTAACGACTCAAATTGGCTAAATTTTCCTGTGCAATTTATCTTCAGGCTGGTAGCAGTACTTACCAAAATTGATAAGTACTCCAAGGTTATCTTCTTTGTGCATTCAAAGAGCCCCTTGGCAGATTTCGAAGTTTTGCTTCTGCTCTGCATCACAATGCATATAATGTGCAAATTCACCACCTACTGAATATCAAACAAAATCTAAATACGCCTTGCGACAATTCCCTTCACGTACTACTATAAACCCTAAAGAATAAATTCAAATAATCATCAATGCCCAATATCCTCCTATGATATGCTTACTAAAATGTAACTTGTTAGCAAACTAAACTATACTAGACCAGCCAATCAAATACCATGATTTGAGTTTTAATTAACTTAGCAGTGTTTCTGTCCCTTACTCTATTAGTTTTGTGAAATACAGCCAACTATCTTATAGCCTCATTTAAAGATTGAACGTTTGATACATGTTTATATTCATATCCTTCCAATCAAAATTCAGAATCATGTTTAATAATTTGCTTTAAAAATAAATTATAAGGAAGATTGCAGCAAAGTTGCTGCCCTTCTCGGGTTAAAAAGTCATATGGCCCAGCTTGGTGAAGCACTGACTGAGTTGCAAGACCATTAGGCGGGACTGCCATCAGGAGAGGGACATATAGTTCCTTCGACGCACTTTGTCACTGAGGAGGTAAGTGGGTCCAAGTCTGCCCTTGGCATCATCCAATTTTAATTTTTGCAGCGGAAGATATTTGTTAGTTTGTACGTACAATTTTGCATCCTGGTTTTGTTATATGTTTTTTGGTTGATGTGGAAGCATGTTTAGTTAGTTGTGCTGGGAAAGTCGAAAGTGTTTGTACCTTCTTCCTTCATCTGCTCTCTTTCTACAGGGTTTAAACTGAGAAGTAATGAATTTTCCGTACTATACTTCTAATGATTTATAGAGTTGAAGACGAGCGGTGTGACTGAAGATTTCACATGCCAGTGGGTGAAGACAAGTTGTTATATGTGCAGAGATGAGAAGTGGGTCGTTGCTAGCTAGGTTGAGACTGTTGAGTTAGTTTCCTTTGTCATATACCATTCTATTATTCCATATATGTCTTTTTTCTGTGACCACAGATTTAAATTCTAAGCCATATTATCTCATCGATCTCTTTAAACTGATACACGCAGATACTGCTGTGGAAGCATGGCGGATGCACTTGACGAGCGGGGGCATGTTTCATCGAGACAAAATCCCAATTTGCTTATGAGACCATGGACTATTGAGACTGACGATAGCTCTCCGCTTTTCCTTATTACTCTACGTAACTACTAAAATGTATATTGTGAAATGTTAAAACAGTTATGTATGCTCTCTGTTTAGCTTTAACAAGTATGTATCCGATGTCAACTTTAGTGTGTGTGTGTGTGTGTGTATATATTTGAGCTAGGCTACTATTAATGGTATCTAACATGTGGATACTATCAACCCAATTTTGAAAATCAAAATCCAATAATGAAAATCTAAACCGGTAGATGTGATCTACTACTCATGAACTAGTTAGAAACAAAATTTTAAGTAATTTCGTCATCATTAACTCATGCAAAATATGTCGTCAAAATCAACGTTTCAGAATTTTCATGAAGTTGGTTAATTTTTGCCTCTTGATACACAATTCAAAACACGTTGAAATTATTTGAAATTTTATTTCTAACTAGGTTATGTGTAGTAGATCACATTTTCATTTTTGGGTTCGAATTTTTAAAATTGGGTTGATAGTATCCGCATGTTGGATACTATTAATAGTAGCTTAGCTCAACTCTACACACACGTGCGCGCGCACACACTAAATTTGTTCATATGCGTCCAACCTACTACCTGTCCAATATATAGTTGAGTAAGTGGGATGCTAAGGGCCTGTTTGGTTCGTTTCCTAGATTATTAGGAAACCCCATTTTCATGTGGATTGGGTATTTCCATGATTTTCTATAGGTTTGCTATTCTTTTGTGGTTTTTGTTTGTTTCGATAAAAATCACAAAGAAAGGGAAACATGAGAGTAACACTTTCCTATTCTTGAGTTTGGTAAGGATCCAAAAACAAGTTAACCACAAATTAAAGTTTACTGTTTTGGAAGCTTTCCTCAGTTTGTTTGGCAAAAACATCATTGGAAAAGGGCATAAGTGAGCATAAGAAAGATTACCTCTCACAAAAGACAAAATGGATTGCTAAGAACTTGATAAGAGGTAAGTATACCTGATTTTTGATTCAATTGCTGCTCTCAATGGTCAAGCCAACAGCTATATATCAACAAACATGCATATAAATTACGTCCATACTCATTCATATTTTGCCACAAATCATCCGAAGAAGAGGTGAAAAAAATGCAAATCATGATGGGAAGCAACGTAAAATCTGAAAGCAGAGCCGAATATGAGGTGAAATGTTTTTGCAAAATTCCGACTCCTCTAAAGTTATGCAATACGGGGCTAACAAAGGGGGAAAATTTTGGGGTGGTGCAAAATATCCACATACAGGGTGCAGTTTCTTCTCATGGGCAGCAGATCAAGACTGTTAGTCAAAAAGATTGAGGAAGAAGTCGAAATTAGCATACAAAAGCAAAAAAGTGAAACAATTGAAAAAAAAAATAAAAAATGTAGAGTTCGAACTCTTTGTTTGCAAAATATGTACATCCTTTCTTCTTTTTCTGTGTCTAGTTCAGTTTATATTAAAAAATGTGACATGTACTGCAAAAATATATCGAATGGAAAAAAAAACTTTATTTTGTGAGCCCCATTCAAAGAAGCTCTTATTTGTTTAGGTAAAACAAGGGAAAAAAATTTGCTCAAAAACCATGTATACATTTGGAAACTAATAAGCTCAAAAGTGGGTCGCTGGTATCATAATCAGCCTCGCCTGCAAACTGCTTAAAATGGAGACTACTGAAAATAAGACAAAAATGACCACTCATCATTGCTTATATATTTGCATCTGTCTCATCATAGAAAATATTCTCCAAACAACAACAAAAATGTAGGCTGCTATTCTCATCAACTTACCACCAATCATTGAATATATATAACCCTGTCAATCATAGAAAGCCTTGCCTAAACCAATTTTTTATTGTCGGTTGTTCTCTCAGGAAATTTTGATCCAAAAGTCAACATAAAAGCATTTCCCACAGAGATATATACAAGCATACGAGTACCAAAGCGATGGTTTAATTTTCTCCCTCACAAAGTAAACTTGCATGTATTCAAATGACAATATCGGATAGCATGGACAAACTTATGTAAAACATGCATGTTAACATCTAAAACCAGTAGTATAGAAAATATCATTGTACAATGCATTAGCGTACTAAATATCATACCAATGCACATATCAACCTGAAACGTGAATATCACCAAATATTACGATCAACAATAGCAGTTTGATCATATAACAAGTTTTGCACATCACAAGTGCTACAAAAGGAAAAGCGCCAGTAGTATATCCGGCCCCACTCAAGCATGTAACAAGTTTTATACGCTAGTGTAGAAAAATGGGTCAGCAAAAGTAACCTAAGAGGCATATAAGAAGTTTTGTACACTTCACTAATGTACCAAAACAACCATCACTAGTGCATGTTAGCATACTATGGTGTATAGTTAGCAAAAGTTAGGGTTTAGTCCTGTACAAAAAAAGTTGGTTAGCAGCCATATGACAACTCAGTTGTCATCCACATCTAAGCCCCTTTCTTTCGCAAAGTTCACCAAATATTTCCTTTGTCCCTTCTTTGACTTACCAATGAAATACCTACCTTCCTCCTCATCCCAGTATAGTTGAAAATATAGACTGTCAAGCACATCTTCTGAAAATTCGGCCTTGTGAGAAAATATTTCTTGAGAAAGATTCTCCGTCCAATGTATCATGTGGGCATATTGAATGGTGTATGAAGCAGTGTCAACCTTCTCTAAAAACCTTTGCATTAGCTCAATTTCTTCTCTATGCTTACTAACTTTTTTTTTTGCCTTATCTTTGTCAATTGTAGAACTCCTCCATAGCAAACTTTTTGTTAGTAGGCATGGAAGAAGTTGGAGGGTCTGAAGTTAAGTTCTCACCACCATTGAGATTATCTTGGCTATCAAGTACATCCTCACCATCATTAACTTCAATGGGAGATGGTCTTTTAGAGCCGGATCTCGAGAAAATATCCTTCGTTTTTCCACCCTTAGCTTGATCATCGCCCGTTATTGTTTGCAAATTTTCATAGTGACGTATTGGCCTATGAAAATACTCCTTTAGCCTTCCACTATCATCTTCTTATCCTACATTAAAACAAAATAGGTCTGAGGCATCATATAATATTTACTAATTAACAACATGAGCGTGAATGAATTGAAATACAAAATATCAAACCTAAGTCCATCTATCAAACGCCAAGGGATCCAATGTTATTGTCTTAGTTTCTTCATTCCATCCTGCCCCACTCATATTTCTACATGTTAGAATGTCATTCCACATATTCCTCAAGGTTTTAAAACGATTGACAACATGTTCGTTCTGAAATCAGATTGAATTCTATCTTCATGTAGGTGGTAGCTGTTAATGACTTTGAATTATTATTTACTGTGCCACCAAACTTCACCTAACCTCTACTGTGCCACCAACCCTTTTTTTAATTTTTTATTATTTTCTTATGATTATAAAAGGGGGTGAGGGGAGAAGGTTTAATGCATCAGACAGAGAAAGAAAAGAGAGAGAGAGGTAGAGAGGAAAGGAAAAGAAAAAGGAGAGAAGAGAAAGAGATTTTTTTCTTCTGAGTGTTATTCTCCTTGAGAGTTCGGGGAGATATTAGAGTGGTCCCCCATTTGTAATCTTCTCCTCTGATTAGTGAAGTTCTCTGCTGTTCTCGCCAGTGGACGTAGGTTATACTGACCGAACCACGTTAAATCATTGTGTGCTGTTTTCTTTGTGTTCACTGTGCATGTTCAGCGTTATTATTATCCACTCTGTATAGACACCTTTTGTGTATGTGAAGTCCCTCCGCTGCAACAAAAATGTTGTTTAGATAAAATTGGGCTAACTCTAAACTTGGTTTTTTTCGTTCAAATTTGGACACTTGTACAAGATAGGATTGATCCACCCCCTACCTGGTTTACAACTAACCTAGTTAAGGTATTAACCTGGTTAAGAGGGAAGTAGCCAAACACACCCTAAATGTTCCAAGCTTCTTTGTATACCAATATGAGAGATGCACGTTACTCATTCTAAAAGAAGTTTAAGAGGAGGAAATATTAAAATTAAACTTCAAAATTAGAGATTTCATAGTTTACATCCACTTCCACTTGTATATCAAAAGGTAGAATAAAAGGATGTGCACGTATACTTTTAAGTATCTTGCTAGCGCTGGTTGCTGTGGCAAGATTTGAGGCCTTAATTTCAAGGGAAATCTTTTATGAGGCATCATATACAACATTTTACTTGAACATTTGATAGAGTTTCCCTAACCTCTTGCGTTCCATAGAATTAGCTTCCAGTTTTAATGAACTAAGGTCTTAAATGCATTCTTTGTCTTTTGGTGTGTTGAATTGCTTGGATTTGTTTTGATGTTCCCGTTTATTTGAACAGATGTCAATAAAAGTTATGAGGATCCATTTTGATTTTAAAAATATTATTGTCATCATCATCATAAATTTATGCAGATGATGTACTGTTATTTTATAGTTTCTTTTTCATGATATTTTGTTGCCTAATATCATTTAGCCCACATTTGAAGTCATTGAACACCGGCATTTTCACTAAACTGTGACTAGTGGGATTTGTTGAACAGAAGTCGTCGTTAATTCTACTCCAAGTTAGATGATGCTTGGTAGAACTTTAATCTGAATTTCAATTATTACTTCCCAAAGTGATTGGGGGTTGCAACCTTTTGTTGGGGGGTTTGAGATGCCATGCTGTGAATAATTAAAGTGACTTAACATATATAAGTCTTGTTTATCAGAAAGGAAAATGTTTTTGTAAGCAAAATAAGATAGAAGTTTATAGAGTTGTTCATCGATTTCGCAAGTAACTTTTGTTCTCACTCAAAATTGTTCTTGTGTCTTTAGATTTGTATTATTGTAGTTTGGTGTCCGGCGGAGGGTAGAAATTTCACTATGGCTTTTAAGAGTATGAACACAATGAAGTTTTGACAGACGCGATCATCTCAAGGTTTCAACCCGCAAGGATTTTCCTCATTAAAAACTGCTCATCTCTTGTATGATTGTTAATTATTATTTTCGTATATTATTTCTATTCTATTATCCTTCCTCTCAGTTTGGATAGTTGAACGGGAGTGGTTCTGCCTTAGAATCCCTAAGAAGTGGCATCAAAGCATCCTGAAAAATTGATGATAGTAGCAATAGGATATGTTCCACCTTATTGAGTCTCAAACATTTTTACTATTTTGGTTATTATTCAAACTCATAGATTGTTTGTTCTACTGTGAGTTTTAGGGGATGTTTAATATACCAGAATGTATATTAACTGTACTAAGGTACACATCTTATTATTCAGTATCTCCTACATTTGGCAGTGTGTATATTTATATTTGGTATTGCATATACCTCCCTGATTGCTGCTTATTACTAATACCTCCTATATTAAGTCCCCTACCATATATAAGTGTATTTCCTCACCTCTTGTCATATTTATCAATGAATGACTAGTAAAGAGATGATTCTTCTGTTTAACATGGTATCAAAGCAAAATAAATTAAAAGAAAGATATCATTGCTTGAGTTTAGTTTTCAACTCATCACGCTCAACTTGTAGCAGCATGTTAGTGTATAAGATTATAACTTTCATCCCTCACTACAATATCAGAATTTTGGTACAAAGAACGTGTCTTTTAACATGGTATTAAAGCCTCGGTTATGGCCCAAAAGAGAATGACATCTCATGTGATACTTGAAGGTGTCAGGAGAATAATTGAAGTTAGGTTAGTACATAATGTACATTACTTTATTTATTAATTATTTGGATATTTTATAATTGCAAACAATTCATAATGACTTTAATAATTAGTCTCATCAAAATTTTCAAGGATGATGAAGAATCGAAAGAGTTAAAGGAGTTAGGGTTTAGAAGCTTTCATTTTCATCGAGAGGAGTTAGGGTTTAGAAGTTAGAGAAGCGCTGGAGGTGGAAATGGGGTTAGGGTTTTCTTTGTTGTTCAGAGGAGATGGGTGGAGCCACAGAGGAACTAGAGAGGAGCCTTGTTGTCGATGGAGTAGAGGATGAGAGGAGCCTTGTCAGCAGGATACTTATTTGAACTGTGGGGATTTTGCCATGCATCTAAATTTGATTACCAATTTAGCTCAATTTAACAAGCGTTAAATAGCGCTTAACATAACGCAGACAAAATGTGTTTTTCAACGCATTTTCTGCGTTAAATGCATCATGTGTGTTATGCCTGAAAACTCTCAGTTGTGCCCAAATTCTTTCTAGCAAGTTGATTTTTTTAAGAGATGAGTACATTAATTTGTATATGGTAAGAGATTTAATATAGAAAGTCCTAATAATAGGTAGGAAATAAGAATGCACATGCAATACTAAATATAGATATAAGCACTGCCAAATATAGGAGGTCTAAAATAATAAGATATATACCATACTACATATAATATCTACCCTACTATATTTAACATCCTCCTCAAACTCATAAAGGGATGGAAACTGTGAGATGGAATAAGAATAGCCAAAATCGCAAATGTGACTAGGACTCAATGGAAGAGTCCTAGCGTGATGACAAAATCGATAATACATAATAGAAATTTCAATGATCTATGTCAAGTTGAAAAGAAATCTCAATAGACAATGGTTGATGTTGGGATCATGAAGATGAAAATCTTGTTGTGGAGTAACATACAAGGATTAGATACAAAATACTATGTGTGACATTAATGAGTTTTTCTTTAGAGAAAAAGAGCTCGACTAAAGAAGCTAGAATGGGAGTTTAGCAACCACCCATTTCACATTTTGGGGGAAAAACGTGTCTGGGCAAACTGAGCCAATATTGGACTAGTTTTTATGAGGCCAAATTTGAGTCTTAAACTAATTTTGTTTCAATCCACTTATCGCTGGACCAGAACAACATTAATTTAGTTTAAAACCTGACTAGGATCAATTTTGCGTCAAATACGCCCCCTTGTCTATTGATGTGTCAAAGAATTAAGAGTAGTACCCTATATTTACACATCAATGACTAAGTACAATGCAGTGGAGTCTTTAACACTACAGTTGTTGGATGTCACATCTTCTTGGTGTCAAATGCTATTGGCTCATTTTACATAAATGTATGACATTGTTTCGTGCTAAATATGGAAACTGAATTCAATATTTCTTAAAAATTGCCATGTATTAGAGCAATTTTCATCTTGTGTAATAGTTAAAAATATTTTCATTTTGAGTCGGCAACATGAAGAATACTATAGCTGCAACAGATTTCACATCTTATTTATTTCGCTTTAATTTATGCAGATTCTATATTTTTCAGTAGCAGAACAATTAAACAAAGGAAACTTAAAACCTTTGTGTTTAACAGGTGTGGAGCTTTTAGCAGTCGCAGCCAACAACAGAAGTTTTCAACTGCCTCATCGGACTTAATGGCTTTGTTTTACTGTACCTTTAATCAAGAGTTAATACTAATGACTGGCAGCTTTATGGAAAATCAAGCACATCTCCTAATCTTGCTATTGTAGCCCTCAAACTTGAACGTAACATTTGGTGTTTGATTGTGCTTCAAATGTGCTTGATTTGCATTATAAAAGTAGCAATCTCCGGTGAGGAATTTAAATTGAAGTTAGGGGCAGTTTGCTTGAGATAAAAAGGTTTTAAAATTTTTACAAAATCAGAATTATTCAAAATCCTAAACTTTCACTTTTCTTTTTTTGACTTTTCACTTGGTTTGGTGGAAATTTGGGGCTTCTTTGGATTTGCACCTAGTGAAGGGAAGTTGTTATGGTCCTAGACATTTTTCACTCATAAGATGAGAAAGTGCGCTTAGGCTACGCTGACCGAAATCTCGCAGACAACTCAAAAGTTGGTGTCAGTTGTCCCCCCAGTCGACTACCTTCATAGGGCTACTCAGACAGCGAAGCCGGTCTTCAACTCAGTTGACTACCTTCTTGGACGATGTGAATGGCGGTGTTAGTTGATCCCCTGCGGGATCGACACCGTCTCCCACTCGATCGACTCGAGCTCTCACCCTCAGATGACGGTTGTACGAAGTTTGGGTCCAACAACGCGTCGATATCGCATTAATTGCGTGATCAGTGCATTGATTCCCCCATCTCACACGGTAATTAAGATACCTCGAACCATTCTGGCTGCGGGTATAACTGATCCCATCCCCATTAATGCTGAGGGAATAGCGCTGACTCCCACGCTGATATCCAATCGACACCTGTCAAGGCTGTTCCAGAACTCAGCCTCCTTCACCGACAGTGCGGTCCTCGCCCTCTTCAGAGGCAGTTGGGGCACGACTGATTTAGCCGAATCTAAAGCCTTCGACTCCTTGGGCAATCTAGGGGCGGCTTGGGCCAGAGATGCCGCCCTCTCCTTCTCAGCCTCGGATGGCTGAGTATGGGATAGACCAGCCACCCTAAGAGAAGCTGCATCGAACAAGTTGTTGATGTCATGAGACCCAGCATAGGAGCGGACCTTCTCTAGATCTTGGCGTTCTTCAGCCGCGAACGGCAAGCTAGGATGGGGTCGGCTCCAAAGATCCAAACAAACCTCTCCTTCCAATCTTTGTTGGACTTGGGGAAGTTCACCAGCTTTGCAACCGAATTGACAAAGAAGTAGTGGGCATCCTTCCTTGTCGTCTTTATGCCAATAAGGTGGCTGAAAAGTTAGAGGGTCGGCTCGACCCCCACCAGATAACATATTACCAGGAACGCCATCATTATTGTGATGGTGTTGAGAGTGAACTGCATGGGAGAAACCCCTAGTCGCTCACAAATCCTCCTCACGAAGCGGGGGAGAGGTAAGCGCAGCCCATATTCTAAGTGGGCTAGGTACAGAGGCGCCTTATTCACTCCATGCTTGAATACGGCGGTGCCCTTCTTCGGCAACGAGAGTTCAAAAGCCTCCGGAATATCGTACTTTTCAAAAAGGGTCCCCAAATCGTCGCTCGTCACCTTTGTGCGAATCAGAGCAAAAAGACTAAGCCTATCGATGGGGGTAGAGAATGAAGTAGAAGACTAAGCCTATCGATGGGGGTAGAGAATGAAGTAGCCATTATGAGAGTTTTTGAGCTCGGAGTACGAAGAGAAAGTTCTAATGTCTTAGGTTGCGTAAAGAAAACCCATATGGAGAAAGAGAGGTATTTATAGGGTGGTAAGAGCGCGCGTGGCAAATTTAGAACGGTTCACCTACTCTAAAGATCAACGGCTCCAATTAAGGCTGGAATCCAAACCACCTTTCAAAAATCAAAACACCACCTGTTTTAGTTCCCCACACTCCTTTGCATAGAAATCGAAGCGACACTGATGGTTAAAGTACGATGACATCGTTCACAGTGACTTAGCTCAATCACGTTTTAAAATTTATCAGCCTACCAACCCCGTGGAGCCCTGTCGACCCCCACTAATTGTCGCAGCAAGCCGACAACTAAATTAAAAACTTGAAGCGGTTGAGTCTTGGGGGGACGACTCCCAATTGGCACGATGTTCTCTCAGGACAACGTCGTCATAAATTTAACATACCAAAAAAGAGAGACGAGTAAATTTACGAGGGTACTATTGACGCGTATCCTGACCTGTCAAGTCAACAACCGCGCTGCTAACACATCACGGGAAATTGCATAGAAAACTGCAGAAAAATAAAAAACAACCCTAATGATGAAAAATGGTGCCGTTTATTATCTTATCAGACATATACACAAGAGCATAAATATGTTACATCTTCTGAGTTCTTAAACCTAAGCTACAAAAAATCCAAGTCTGCCCCAGAATTCAGAGGTAGGGAGACATTCGAAGAAGGTGGAGGAGTCGATGGAACTTCATATATAGCATCATCTCTCTTCTTCTCAGTCAAATCCACACCAACATCCTTCTCGACTCCCCTAGTTGAATCATTTGTCGACTGGCCGGAGACCGCCTCCTGCTCATCCTCACCTTCGCCTTCGTCCACATTATAACCACCCCCGCCTTCTCCACATTAGCGAGAAGGTCTGTGTAGTTGGCAATACTAGGAGAATACTAGAATCGCCCAGGAAGTTCTCGATGTTCGACAGGTAATTGGGCCACCATGTAATCACAGCCAGCTTTACAGGCTAGCACAACTTCAATTTTCCTGAAGGCACTCTGGTGAAACTCCTCAATGATTGCGGGTTGACTCTTTCCTACAATGACCGACTGATAGTTGGAAGACTCTAGATATACCACCTTGCTCTCTACTACGCTCAAGGCCTCTTCCAGCTGAGCACACCTCTCCTGGAGTTTTCGCTTGGTGATCAGTTCCTCCTCTAATTGGGCTTTAGCATGCTGAGCAATTTGCTTCTCAATAGTAACTTGTGTCACAGCTAAATCCCGCTCCTTTAGTGCCTCACTAATCGAACTAGTGGAGCTAACCCTCTGGCCGCCATCTTGAAGTTTTCGCCTGAGTTGCTAAATCTCAGCCGACTTCCTCGAGCCAGAAGCCTTGAGCTCAGCAATCAGTTGCTCCTTCACTTCCATCTTCCGGCGCCAGTTTTCGAGCTCAGCCTGCTTTGCCAAGAGATATTCGATGACTCGATCCACTCTAGCACTCTCAACAACTCCTTCCTCCCCACACGTCTCTCAGAGCTTCTCGTAAGCATGATGACCCCGCGCAAAGTGATGATACATCTCCTGCTCCAAAAGGCATCCACGGATAAGATAACTCTGAAGGATTGCATGGAGGCCTACGTCAGGGACAACCTTCAGGAGCTCCTTGTCATTAGGAAGGCTAAAATGCTCCACGGCTTTTGCCTGCATGTAACGAGACTTGAGCACTGATGAACGGACGTCCATATGATTAGCACGGTTATACCGATGCTCATTATCAAGCTCCTCCTCATAGCTTCCGCTGGGGGGAAGTCTTCCTATTAGCAAGTCCTTCGTTTTGGCCCAAGCCCTCACTTCAGACTTGGCCATATAGTATGGGGAGGGCCAATACGCTGGTGTGAAGCCCCACTCTTTATCTTTGACCGGCTCTTTGCCCTGTTGATAGGGCTCCTACACCTGATGGCTCGAGGCGCCCGCTCTGGTCTGGATCTCAGCCCTGCCCAGAGTCGACTCTGAGACAACCCCATGCTTGACCTCAACAGGCCAGGGAGCGATTTCCTCTCCCGAGTCAGATGACCCCATCTCCATTGGATCAGCTGGGGTTCCCCTAATCACTTAGCTCCCCTCGAGCCGCGAGTGGTTTTCTTCCGCCACTTCCTACGGAAACCTTAGACGACACCAAGGACAGACCCCAGACGTCTCGTTCTACTAGGGGTGGACGCGGCTCTCTCGAGAACTATTCCCGTTCGAGGTTGTTTAGCCTGCCTAATTGTAGACCTCTCCCGATACTCCTTAGAAGATCCTTCAAAGGAAGTCGGCTCATCCGTGGCCTCTAGGCCTACAACACCCCCCCCGAATGTTAGGTTTTGAGCCCTCGTCTTGTCCCACTTGGTAGAGGGGATGGACGAGATCCCATGCAGCCTTAAGACCAACTTATCAAGAAGGGCCCCCATCGTACGTGGTCTAGTATAAGAAATGATTTGCTCTAACTCCTACCTCTTAGCGACAGACAGAGGCTTCGAGTCTAGAGCCCATTTCCTGATCTCAGGCCCACTCGAACAATCAAGGTTGGAGTCGTCTCCCTCTACCCAGACGAACCTCTCGTTCCATCCTTGTTCGATGTGAGGGTGTCAAGAATCACCTTGAACTCTCCAGTCGCCTGGAGATAGCAGTGAGGCGCCTTCTGCACCATCACGCTTACCAGATGACTCAGCATATTTATCGACGGGGTGATCCCCAGCCACAAGCAGATGACAATGAAGCCCACCAGCATTGCAACATAGTTGCACTTCATCTACATCGGGGACACCCCCAATGCCTCAAACACTCTCCGAAGGAATGGATGCAGCGGCAACCGCAAACCACACTCCAAATGCTTGATATACAAGGGGGCTTTCCCCTCGCTGTGATGGTATATCAACGCAAATCTCATCGGCGCTATCAGCTTGAACTCCTTCTGGATGTCAAACTTCAAATGCAACGCCCGCATTTGCACTACAGTCACCTTAGAACGAAAGGTATCCAGCTGGCTCAGGCATTCTGAGTCCATGAAAAATAGTTTGAGAAGGCGCTAGAGAATCGTCGAGGATCTGATCTTATGAAATATCAAGTAAAACTTATTCTTCCTTCATTTTCGCTCATATAAAGAGGCCCACGAAGAATCGGCGAGCCCCACATCCTCCCTCTATTTCCCATTCGACGGTCGGGATCACTTCTCTCGGAACACGAAATGTCAGGCGCAGAGAATGCAGCATCAACAGTTTAAAGCTGTTCGCTGGCATCAGCCACGTCCCATCCTAGAAACCTTCACAGCCCCTTCCGTATACATCCTTCTCGTCCAGGACTTGGGATTCTATTTTCGCTCGGACTTGACTCAAAGCAAACTCCAAGCGAAAGGGGCCAACTATTATGATCCTGGATTTTTTTTCACTATTAACCCTTGAATTTTAGGAGAAAATCCCACGAATAAGATGAGAAAGTGCGCTTAGGCCGCGCTGACTGAAATCTCGCAGACAACTCAAAAGTCAATGTCAGTCGTCCCCCCAGTCGACTACCTTCATAGGGCGACTTAGACAGTGAAGCCGGTCTTCAACTCAGTCGACTACCTTCGTGGATGATGCGAATGGCGGTGTTAGTCGATCCCCTGCGTGATCAACACTGTCTCCCACTCGATCGACTCGAGCTCTCATCCCTAGATGACGGTTGTACAAAGTTTGGGTCCGACAACGTGTCGATATCGCATTAATTGCGTGATCAGTGCTTTGATTCCCCCATCTCACACGGTAATTAAGATACCTCGAACCATTCTGGCTGTGGGTATAACTGATCCCATTCCCATTAATGCCGAGGGAACAGCGCTGGCTCCCGCGCTGATCTCTAATCGACACCTGTCAAGGCTATCCGGCGCTACCACCTCTACATGTTTCTGTCAAATTATCGAGTCAGCACACGTAGGAATAGGGCTGACTCACATTTTAGCTTAGCACCAGCCAGAATAATCTAAATGCCCTCCGACTCACATATAAATAGAAGACTAGACAATGGACAAGGTAATTAATCTAACCTAGAGAGGTAATTAATCTAACCTAGAGAATTTCTACACACAACATCTTTATCTTCATTTTCTATTCTCAAAGAGGACCCATACTAACTTGATCGTCGGAGGGACCACTGGAGATCCCAACTCCACCCTTTCACAGGATTTCCTCTGGTGCGGAAGAGACTACTGATCAACTGGACCATCAGGTATTAGAAGGGAAAGCGGACCACACTCACCAAAACCCTAATTTGACGGAGATTATCAATTGTGTGATCCGAGCATCAACAGAAGTTAAGGGAATATAGGATAAGTTAAGCTAAAAAAAGTAAGGGAATTTGTAAAAGTTGTTTGAACAATTAGTAAGGAGAATCAAGGGGAACTTATTTCACCCTGTTTGGGAAGTCTAATAAAGTGAACTGAATGTAATAAAATATACATAAATTTACATAAATACCTTACATGTTATTTCATATCTTTGAATATTATCTTGATATAGGAGATAAAATTATCTTTGTGTAATATTCTCTTATTTTAAGAGTTACATTTCCCTACTTTCCTCTCCATTACATCCTAGTTTGGGGGGAGCAAAATCTAAAGTTTTTTCCTTCCATTATCTTAATTTCCCACTCATTAACTAACTCAAATATCTTAAATTCCCACTCATTAAGTAACTCAAATGACTTCCCAAACCAGAGTAATATGTCCCCTGCTTTCCATTTACTCAGATTACTCCCAATCCAAACAAACCTTTAAGTAAATAGCTGAATGCGGAGCTTACTTCTCTCTCTCTCTCTCTCAAAATTGAGAAAAGAGTTGTCATACAGGCTACGAAGACAGCGGTACATTCGCATAAAGAGGAGGGATTCAATGAAATGTTTGAAACCTGCTGACACTATTGAGTAACATTTTATCAAACACATCCTCCTCATTTTATCAAGCCCAATATTAAACGCGCAGACGAGGAACACAAACGCAAGAGAAGAAACAGTCTTTCAAGGTTGTCTCTTAAAAGAATTTGGCGATCCCTGCTTAAAGAGAGTTTGCCATTTTGGCGCCGTTCATATCTCATGAGACTATTCTCTTTAATTTCTACTTTTTGAAGATATATAAGTTTTAATCTAGTCCTAATTAATGTTTTATACAAGACAAGCATGACAGGAAAAGAAAAGAAAAAAAAAAAAAAAGAAAGAAAGAAGAGTGTGGCTCCTCTCCTTAATTTAAAGATAGTTTTGATATAGTTTGCTCCTAGCTAGCTATTTGTCAGAATACTCTCTCATCATGGTTCACGATTGGTTATGTGCTCCCACTTATTCCAGTATAATTTAAGTTCTTCAATTCTCAATAACACAGAGTATCTCCTAAATTCTTGTTTCTTTCTATATTTAGGGTTTACTTGCACTAAACACCCCGTAGTTTTCCTATGTTGCAGTTAAATACCCTCCCGCGTTTTTCCAACGTACTTATATACCCTAGAGTTTTTAAAACTTTCATTTATATACTCTTGCTTGGCTTTTGTAGTACTTATATGCCCTAAAGTTTTTAAAAGTTGCAGTTAAATGCCCTATAATTTTTAAAATGTACCCTAAAGTTTATAGAACTTGCACTTAAATACCTTCAAGTTTGTATAACTGAGGGTATTTAGGTACAAGTTTTAAAAATCTTAGGATATTTAAGTGCAAAATTTTAAAACTTTAGCAATATTAATGCTGGTAAAAACAAGTAGGGGTATATAAGTGCAAAGAATGGGAAACTATAAATTATTTAAGTGCAATTGAGCCTTAAATTATGGGCTTTGTTGTTAGAAAAAGAAAGTTGGGGACTTCTTAAAAAAGAGGGGTAAATTTTGGGTTCAGTTGTCAAAAAAGTAGATTAAAGGTTTTTTAGAAGAGAGTGGTAAAACTCAAGGACTTATTTGTTAAAACTAAAAAGTTGAGTGCTTCTTAGAGAAGAGAGTTAAAATTCAGGGCTCTTTCGAGTGTTAGAAAAAAATCAAACACTGCAAATAATCAAAATGAATTCCAAAATAGGTTAGAAACGCAGGCCTGAGAAAGGGGTAAATATGTGATCACTGCCCTAGAACAATAGTCGCCGCCTTCGCAGAGGCGATTTGATGCCACCACGTCTAGCGGTAAGAACCCCCGAGAAGGCTGGCACTAAAGTTTACTGCAAACTTCGGTCTCTTGCTCAATGGATGTTTGCCCAAAACTAAAGTTGAAATAAGAGAAAATATAGGTGCAAGAGGAATAGATTCTCAATTTTTAGAGAGATCATGTGAATAATTCGTATCACTATCACCTCTAAAGTACCATTATTTATACATGA